>RWGZ01000455.1:316673-559553 GCA_009725065.1 Utricularia reniformis
CACTATTTTCAAGGACATCATATTGCAGTCTTGACAGATCAGCCTATCCGAAGCGTGTTATCAAAGATTGATGCGTCTGGTAGGCTAGCAAAGTGGAATATCGAATTGGGACAGTATCAGATAGAGTATATCTCCAGGCGAGCATTAAAGGCCCAGGTGTTAGTAGATTTCATAGTAGAGATGACTCGGTCGGAGAAATTGGGTATTCATGAGTATTGGGACGCCTTTGTAGATGGATCGGTGTCTGCCGGGCGAGCCGGCATTGGTATTTATTTTAAAGAAAGGAAATCTTTTGAAGAACATGAGTATGCTGTAAAGTTGCGCTTCCCTGCAACTTACAACGTCGCCAAGTATGAAGTTTTGATATTTGGTATTAACTTGGCAGTGGAAATTGGAATCGTTCGTTTGCATGCTCATTCTGATTCGCAGTTAGTGGTAAACCAATTTGCAGATACTTACTCCACCAAGGGGAACCATTTGTGCAGGTATTTAGAAAAGCTCAAAGAGGCGGCTAAGAATCTTAAGATGCTTACGCTTACGTATATCCCAAGGGAGGAAAACACGCGTGCAGACGGTCTTGTAAAGGCAGCGACGATTTTAGAACTCTCGGATGAGTGGAAGATAACAACAATGATCCACTACCAGCCCTCTGTAAGTCCATTGGAGAAACAGACAACCGAGGTGGCTAATTTGGAACTTTCGAATGAGACATGGTTTTTATTGGATGCCATAACCGACGAGCCATCATGGAAGGATGCTATTGTGAATTATCTAATCAAGAGAGAATTGCCTACCGACAAAGGCGAGGCCCGAAGAACTATGCAAAGAGCTACAAATTTTGTCTATGTGGATGATAAGCTGTATAAGAAGAATTTCAAAGGCCCATACCTTCGATGTTTGTCCCCAGTACAGACAAAGGCCGTTATAGAGGAAGTTCACGCTGGGGACTGTAGTGATCATTCACCAGGTCGATCCTTAGCGAATAAGGTTAAGAGGGTCGGTTATTTTTGGCCAACACTGGTGAAATATTGTGTGAATTTTGTTCGGGCTTGTTCTGCTTGTCAGTTCCACTCAAACGTGCATCATGTATCGAGAGCTAGTATGAAACCTCTGCCGACGACATGTCCTTTCAATAGTAACTCCGTGATGAATAGTGAATCCGCGACAAAACAGTAACTCCAGCGGTGAATAGTGAATCCGGAATAGTATAGTAACTCCGGGATGAATAGTGATATCCTCGATAAACAGTAAATCCGGCAGTGAATAGTGAAATCTGCGATGAATAGTACTCCGGCAATAAGTAGCAAATCCGGCGATGAACAGTGCCTCCAGTATGAACAGTAAAATCTGCAATCAATAATGATTCAACGATTTCATCCCGATCGTTATTTTCGAGCTCATTTCTTCCCCCAGATCGAGTCTATATCAACATAAGCTTTAAATCAACAGCTTTAACAAGGTGATAAGCCATCCCACACTTATATTATTTGCTAGTTCGGGATCGTTAAGCTTTGGTATCGTATATTGAAATGGGAGTCTTCATAAAGCATGGAAGTAAATTATGTGAATATTATTATATCTAGAACAATAAGTACCATATTCCCAAGAACATCGAGGAAATATCCATCTACATTTGTATTCTATTTCCATGTGGAATATTGAACATAGTTATCCGATAAAAGCGCGAGTGAGGAATGCACTCATTATTTTCGTATGTTACATTCTATGCCTAAGACTTTCAGAGTCACTGATAGATTTATTGAGATACGTGAAATCTAAATTACTGATGTATTGAGAACTTCATTAGGAGGGCGACTAATGGAGGTATGCAATTATAATTGCGTTCATTATTATTGATTATTGTTGACTCGATATTATAGAATTTCGAGATGGTTGAACTTTTTCGCAAGTGGTACCTGTGAATGGGAAATTCCGTATGAGATTACGACTGTAATGAGAAATTGAATGTGTAAAATTACGAATTTAAGCGGAGAGGAGATGCCACGGACATAGCATATTTCCAATTTGCGCAAGTATTATGTATAGATGTGACTCTTCAATTTTTTTGAAAAATAAAATACCCCTCTTTTCCAACATATTCTGAATTTTTTGCATCATTTGTGATGACATGAGATCAATCGACTAGGGGACTGGTAAGGTATGAGTGAGGTTCATTGCATTTTAGTATGATGGAGGATGGAAAATTAAATAACATAAGATAGATTAGAAATGCAATGTACCGCCTGCCATGTAGTCGATCAACCTCAAACTCATCAAATTGGATGTTTGGTCAATTTTTTTTTGAAACCGAAGAGTCTCTGTCTGCAGCAGAATAGTCTATACATATATACTGTTGGAGTATGTCAAGGGGCCCGATAATTTGATAGCCGGCCACGTTCCGAGCATGATTCTGTGGCACACGAGATCCTTTTTGCCCGACTCCTCCATGACACGCTGCCGAGGGTCGCGCCCTCGTCGGAGGCTGGTCACATTCCGCAGTGAGAAAGGACATACGTCTCCTCCGTTGTTCCAAAAGGACCATTTAGTCCAGGGGATTGGATCGATCTAGGCGGGATTGAAAAATTTACGTCAATTTAAGGATTGTACCCTGAACCTGGTGCTACTTCTATTCGGTCAGCGAAGGTTTCCTACGTTTACCTACTCTTGCGGAGGAGAACGGGAAAGGTCTGATTGGTGATGGTGGAGCGTGCTAGCAAGTGTAAAGCATAGTGACATCCGTCTCTCCCGATGGTTAAGTGGGTAAAACCTCTTAACGCGAGGGACTCGATCCGTCTAAGCGGAAGTGAAATATTTACGTCAGACTAAGGATTGTACCCTGAACCCGACGCTACTTCCACCTAGATAGTGAGAGCCCCAACGCTTTTCGGTAAAGTGCGGGAAATGTCCAGATATGAGGATGATGGTATAGCGCGCTAGCAAGTGTAAAGCATAGTTGCATCCGTCTCCTCCGTTATCTCACTGGGACCTTTTAGTCCGGTGTACTGGATCCATCTAGGCGGAAGTGAAATATTTACGTCAGTCTAAGGATTGTACCATGAACCTGATGCTACTTTCATCTAGATAGTGAAGGTCCTCTAGAGCGAGGCACCTGAGCCACTCGAATAGGAGTGAAATAATTACGCAGTCTAAGGATTGTACTCTGAACCTGTCGCTACTTCTATTCGAGCAGTGAAGGTTTCCTACGTTTATTTTCTCTTGCGGAGGAGAACTGGAAAGGTCAGGTCTAGTAAGGATGAGATGATTATGGGTGCAAGTTTATACATAGAAAGAAAATGTGAGAGGCGCTACTCGAGGCACACGGGTGATTGTTCATACCCAAGCATATGTGATTAGTCAGGGTGCTTGGTGAGGCCTTGGAGTAGTGGGTGCTTGTTGAGACCCAGAAGTTGTGATTAGTCAGGGTGCTTGGTGATACCCTGGACTCGTGGGTGCTTTTTCACACCCGAGCATATGTGATTAGTTAGGGTGCTTGATGATGCCTTAGACTAGTGGGTGATTGTTGAGATCCTGAAGTTGTAATTAGTCATGGTGCTTGGTGATGCCCTGGAGTAGTGGGTTCTTGTTCAGATCCAGGAGTTGTGATTAGTCAAGGTGCCTGGTGAGGCCTTGGACTTGTCGGTGCTTTATCAGACCCAGAAGTGGAAGTGACGTCGGATGCTCGTTGAGATCCGCGAATAGACATCTTCATCCTCCATGGTTCTCAAAAGGCCACCTAAGCCAAGATACTGGATCTTCCTATGCGAGAGTGAAAAATTTACGTCAGTCTAAGGATTGTACCCTGAACCTGACGCTACTTCTGTATAGGAAGAGATGGCTCTCTCTGGCGCGAGGTACTCGATCTATCCAGGTGGGATTGAAAAATTTATGTCAGTCTAAGGATTATACCCTGAACTTGACGCTACTTTCACCTGGACTGTGAAGGCTTCCTACGCTAATTTTTTGGAGGAGAACGAAACATGTCGATCTAAGTAAGCGGTGTTGGGCGCTCGTTTAGGTCCAATACCATGACTTGAGGAATTCTATTTATGATCAAAGCGACCATGTGATAGTCTTATGGTATGGTTTTCACTATTTATGATCGGGTGTTCTCATTTACGATCAAAGTGACCAAGTGATGGTCTTATGGCATCAATTCCCATTATTTATGTTCGGGTATTCACAGTTATTATCTATGTTTTAAAGTAATATCCCTAAAAAAGGGATCATTTTATGAGAATTTATCGCATGTATTAATTATCTATTTATGAATGACCAATGAATCATATTTATGGATTTCATTTGGATAAGCGATTAAAATGGAAAAAATTCGTCTTATGGTACGAATACCACTAAATTCTATTATAACTGGGGACTCCCAGTTATGACCAAAGTGATCAAATGGGTGGCCGATAACAGGGAATATTTTGTTAAAGAGTCTTATCTTGCTCGTTATATAAGGATGTTTTATATCATTTATATTTGCCGATTTTATGCTTAAGAGATCTTATTGATGATACCTTATGACACGATTGTTTGCTAACTGGTTAATAAGCAACTTTATAGACAGTAAAAAATTCTCGAGAAAGATTGTAAAGATGTATACGAAGTGGAGTTGTTCCGAACACTATGTAAGGAAAGACAATGGACTCATCCATGTCACACAATAGTAATTGGTTAAGTTGGTAAAACCACCTCACACGAAGGGATATCTTCCTCATGTAGCTCAAACAATGATGTGTCGCTCACTTACGATCTTTTTATTATCATTTATAAGAAAGTTATGTTACGATCTCATTTACGATCAGAGATGCCCACTCGAGATCCGTACGAAAATGATCAATTAATTATCTCCAAAAGATCCATACTCTTTGGACATATGGTGAATGACTCTTAAGTAGTTTATGGATTCTTCGGGTTCATTATTTATGAAGGGGAAGAATTAGCACGCTGTTGTATAACATGCGTGTCTTTATTTATGGCCATAAGGCCTAGATAATTTTTGTCTACATGACATAGATTATTCTATTACTATCGGAGATGTCATAAAGTCGTTCTATGGATGACATAGATTTTCTTACCGAGATAATTCGAATATAGCAACAACAGATAATGAGAATTCGTTTTAAAGAAAACTCGGGACTTCTTTTATAAAAGGAAACATACGAGGAATCAATATTGAGAAGATGGAAATATAACAGTTCTCGGCTTTCTTATGAGGCATTTTTATGTTCTTGCTGGTTTTAGGTTTTTTCCTACATGATTCTTAGTCGGGGATCTTGGTGTTCTTTTCTTATAACTCGTAGAGTTCAACTTGCAAAGTCATAATCAACCTCTTACTAAGTTTGATTGCATGGAATTGATGAATCGAAGCGGCACGGCATAAATTCAGGGTACACTTAAATGCATCGGTACGCAAAACAAAGAGCGATACATATAGGAACATATTATCCGAGATGAAAAGTCTTGAAATTCTCGTTTGAGCTGGGAATCTGATACCCGTAATGTTGTCGAGACAATTTCGGCCTTACTTATTTTCTTCGCAAAAAAGTGTACGAACGATTACTTAACTTCTTGACGAGCCGGCATAATGTGGTTTACGACTCAGAATCTGAATATGCAAACCATGGGACTATTGATATTGCCCGGGGTTATTTAGGTAATTATGATACCCCTAGGCTCGTCTAATGTGACTAAAAGGTATCTTCGGTTTTCTATTACGTTTATTGAGCAATGTGATATCGGGGGTAGTCTCGTAATTTGGTCATGTCTGGCCCACGTATGAGGATTCTGATGGTGTTTGGAGCAGTTTTGGATGATTTCGGTCGGAAATGATGCCAATGGTATTTTCGTAATCTGGACACCCCCTGGTCCGATCGGTACGATCACTATGATATTTTCGGTATTCTGAGGTGATTTGTGGTTGAAATGGCGACGTATGTATTTTCGTAATTTGGACGCATCGGGTACGATTCGTACGCCCACTACGGTATTTTCTGTAAAGTGAGATATTCTTATTTGCTTTGGGCATCCGGAGGAGTCACGAGTATTATTGCATAATTCCGAGTTAGAGTGGCGCTATGGGTATTTTCGTAATTTGATGTCCAGAAGATGTTATGGCAAATATTAAGTGATAGTTTGGATATCTGATGAGTATTGTTGAGATAGATCTCTGCTGAGTGTATTTTGGCTTATTTCCGCAAGTTACGAACCGATCGAGAGGCATTGCGAGTAATCGGGGACATTACGATAAATATCCGGTTGAAACCGAGTGTTTTTGTGCAAATTGGGCCAAATCGGGTAAGACTGGATAAGATTGAGCTTTTAACCCATAGGTGAGTTATTGACTTGAATTCTCTATAAATACAAGTCCATGATCACATGAAAAGGGTTCGGAATGGGAGATGAATTAAGAAAAAACTCGGAGTTGGAATTCCTGAAATCAGCCAAGTCCTAAAATGCACGATGAACAGTAATTCGGGGCAGTGAATAATAGATCAACGATAAAACAGTAACTCCGGCGGTGAATAGTGAAATCCGCGATGAAAGTAATCCGCGAAAAAACAGTAACTCCGGTAGTGAATAGTAAATCCGCGATAAAATAGTAACTCTAGGATGAATAGTAAATTCGCGATAAAACAGTAAATCCGGACTATTTGACCGAAGCTGGACTAGTGACCGAAACTTCTTATCCGCAAGTTTCCCAAGTTGTAGTGATCGCTTTGACGAGTCAGATGCTCCTGTACTTGCCTAGTCCCATGGATGAGTTGCGAATCTCCCACAACTCATTACGAACTAAGACACTCCCTTCAACGGCATTCATTCTTGGGAAATGGCCCTTGTACTTACAAAATCTGCCATGAAAAGAGAAATGGGGGAGTCAACATATCGAAACACAAGTTCGGTCCTATTATGGGATATATGATGAACAAAAGATTGGCCAATATAACCTACGGGACTTCAGTAGAACCAAGGTTCGGCCGAAGCTTATATTGTCTCATATTGAACCTGGACTATGTCTTTCTAATTTAGTTGTGATCCCAAGGACGGAATAAGAGTGACCCGCATACAATGTAAAACGACCGATCCAATCAAAATTGACCTGAGGGAGCCAAATATAATATCTGAGACCGATGGGTTGACACCCTATAAGCATATCCGATCTTATACTTGGTGGTTAAAACACTCTCATTAATATGAAACACATTAGTTCACTTAAAATGTCAGTTACAATACTTTATTCTGACGATTAAAAAGACAAGAATTGAGAGGAAAAAGTCTTATATTGAGGATAAGGAACAAAGCAGAGACAAAATACAACTTAGATTTAACTACCTTGCCCATCTTCCTTATCTTCCACTCTCTGCTCCTGCGGTTCGGTCCGGACCGCGAGCTGCTTCAACTACTCTTCTTGATCGGCCACCTTCTGGTTGACCGCTTTCTCCATCTCCTCAAAGAGATAGAAGAAAGGGTCATCTTCTAAAACAGGTTCTTTGAAAGATGGAATTACCTGAAAGTTGTCATCTTTCTCAAGTGGCTCGATCGCCTTCCATCGCTCGTCCGAAGGGGAAAGCCCGAACTGCTTCATAACCTGCTCTCGCATGTTATCCAAGTACTTAACAGTGTACATCCCATGTATGTTATCCGCCAAAGCGAATAACAGAGGGGACCGAGCGAAGGCTAGGACTGCTTCCCGGACCGAACCTTCAGCCGAAGTGCGGGTTCTTGTCAATTCTTCCTCCAAGTTCGCCTTCTCTTCTTGGGCCTGAAGGAGAAGCTCATTGAGCTTATTCCTCTTCTCCTGGGCCCGACCCTGAACTTGGTTAACTTCTTCTTCCTTGGCCCGCAGCTTGGCCTCCAAGTCAGAAATTCGGCCATGAGCTTTTTTCTCTATCTTCTCCAGTTCAGAGACTTATGTCTGTTAAGAGTGAAACTTCCGTCCAAGCTCTTAGCAGTTCATTACCCAGTCGGTCCCGGTCCTCTCGTACCGTGACCAACTCACCATGTTTGATCTCAACTTGCCTTTTCGCAATGTCAAGTTGATCTTGGACTTGTTGGGACACAACGTTGCCACCCTGGTTCTTCTCCACGGTGATGGCAGTTGTGAAAGCTTTCCTCAGCATCTGCATAGGACAATAATGTCAAAACATAAATCTTCGGGCCTTAATGTAAAAGGAGATTATCTTAGTTGCGAGGTCGAGGAAGCCCTCAATAATTTCTTCCTCAGACATGTCCGGTTGGATATTGTCTGGGTTTTGCTCTCCATAAAGGCAGAAATCCTTTATGAAGGCACTCCCCCATGATGTCAATTTCCTCCCTTTACTAAACTTGTCCAACGGGCCTAAGGCGACACTCCAGTCGGAGTTGGTCTTAGGGCCCGAAGCAGGTTCCTTCAAAACGATCCCCTTAGTGGGGACCGAAGCACTCCCCCTATCTTCAGCCTTTTGGAATGCTTCGGGGCTTCTGCTTCGGTCGGTCTCTTTCCTATTCCCAAGGGGATCGGCGACAAGGAGACGTTCGCCTTAAGATTGGGACCGGAGAGGACTTTCTCCATGGGAACGGCTCCCTGCAGCAATAAAATAACCGTATTAGAAATAATGATGGAGTTATTTCCGATTTGGTAGAGGTTGGATAAGCTCAAAGAACGAATCCGAGTCATTATCACCTCCTCTACCACTCCAAATACCCGAAACGCAGGCCCCTCTTCCGTCGAGGGCTGCCCTGTGCGATGCAGGGTTAGTGTGCCCGCGCTAGTGGTTTGAATCAGGGGTTCCCGGACCCCGATGAAACCAGCATACCCCCCGTTGTTGATTCACTTTCCACATCACTACCCGTTGCTTCGCGTTTTCCTTCGGAAGGACGGGCCGAAGCAGTAGCCATACGCTTGAACCGTGAGCTGGGCATCGTCTTAGTTGAGTCTGCAAAATAAATGCATAAGGATCAGGAAAGGACGGAATGAAAATATTACTTCATACCCGATCCTTCTGACGGATCTGAACAAGAAAACATCCCCTTCGGGGCTGGGGTTCCGGTCCTACCCACGAAACCTATTTCTATCAACCTTTTCTCCCGAAGCAGTTCTATTCGTTTAAGGCGTGCTTCGGGAGGGGGGAACATTGCAAGTGTGTTTGCGGTGTCCGGACGGGAGAGGTTGAACCTGGTTCGGTCCAACTGGCCTATGCGTGAGTGAGTTATAAGTGGCCACACCTTTAACATATCCTCTTTTTGGGACTGTTATCCACACATAACAAGATTCGCACGCATGAAGTGACTCTTCCTTATCAACTATAGCGCATTCCTTGGTGCGCACCGCTATATAATATAATTTGCGGCATCCTAACATACCTTTACCCCTTCAGGACCCTACCAAGAACAAGTTGAAAAAATGTTTTAAGGTCGGGGCCCTTTTCTGTTGGTGGCAATAGAATATAAACGCCACTATATACACATAACTACCCGGAAATAACGCAAAAGTCGGGCAATAAATTTCCTTAAGTACGGTTGCTACAAAGGGATGCAGCGGAAAACGTAGCCCTCACTTTAAAGAAGCATAACTAACCAGAATAGCGGAAGCCGACACATTCATTTCCGTCGGAAGGAAACATGGAATATCTTCCCGTCCCTTCCAGATAGAGTTATGAGCCGGAATCGAAAATATCGACCTAAACTACTCAATATCCAACTCAGACATGGTTGGGTATCTCATTTTATGAGGAGCCATGGTTTATACCTCAACGGAAATCGGTACGAAATGGGTTTGAACGTGAAACAGAACAAGGGCGCAGAGAGTTCGATTTGGGCGATTTCTTCCTTCGCGAAATGACGATGAGAAGAAACAGTACCCAAATCCCCGATTTAAATATTAATCTCCCGACCAATGGTGAGCTGCCACGTAATATTATCACAGGCGAGGGCAATATAAACACACTCATCACGCCTGTTGGATAATCGAATGTGAATAGGCGCAACTCTGGACATTAATATTTAAAATAAATAAATAAAAATATAACACTAATATACACTGTTAAATTTTAAATACAAATTCATTCATTCACTTATAAACTTAAGTGAAAGATCGGTCCCCTGGACGCTCACCATAAGCAGGTACGGTCCCATATTCTCCCGAATGTATAAACATTGCGTGATCGGCATTGTATCACCTCTACAATGACAATCAAGCCCGAGGGACTAGTGATGAGAACTCTAGGACCGGGTACCCTGCAATGGATGAGGCTCAATAACGATTTGGTCGATCCATATGGTAGAAGCGAACTTGTGCAGCCCAGTAGTATACTTAAGATAACATGACCCGATGTTCCGCGATAGGACCGAAGATAACCTTGGTGAAATAAAACGTTTTCTGACAGCTGGCTCCGTGGTTCGGTCCAAACGGTTACAAACCCACGCGTTCCATGCTTCGGGCCTCCACACGTTTACCACGCCTCGGGTCAGATCACGCAGACCACGCCTTGGTCCCAGCCTCGTTTTACATCGCGCGACAACAACCTCTAATAAACCTGTCAGATGCAGTTATAGAGCGTGAATTACACACGCTATCAACTCTATAAATACAGAGCACAACGACGGAAAAAAGAGGACCATTTGGACTCATAAGAACATGCCGTTACCCTGCCGGAGTTCTTATTGCTTTCTTATTCCTTGTTATCTTCTTTAAGCTTTTGTTGTATTCTGTAATGAATCATTTGATTAGTGAACAAGCTAAGAGCTTAATTCGCTCTTAGTCAAGTGGTTTTTTCCCCAATTCCTGGGATTTCCACTATAAATCGCATTGCCTCATTGTTATTTCCAGTTTCTTAATCGTTTTCCCATAAAAAACAAATCAAAACTGAGTTCATTTGTTGACAAACCGGATGACTGTTAGTACCCCTAAAAAGGAACCATAACACCGTCCAATACGTCAAATACCAATTTTGACTAGTATTTTTTTGGTACCATCTGGTACTGAATATTAGGGTCATTTTTCGGTTATTTTCATATCTGATTCTAAAAAACTAATTAAATATTATTTTTTAAAAATAAAATAAATTTTAGTACCAACCAAAATATCAATTGTACAAGCTCATATCGATCTCTATCGGTACAAAATTCCGAATCGACCTGAAAACATGGCTTATTATTTTACGTAGAAATGATTTTGTTTAATTAATAGATCAAAATTAAGTATAAACAGAGAAAAAAGCCATGGCCCAAAAGAGAAGGTTTTGTGAAGCCCGACAAAAGTTTCAGGGCAATTATGTATATTTGACCAACACAGTTTAACATGAAGTAGTACAGGCCTTGAGGCTAACTTTCGTTCAGCCGTTGATCTACAATCGTGCAGTGATGGTAGGGGCGTCCCAATCAGTCTTGATGTGGTTGCGAGTGATCTCGCTCANAATTGCAGTGTTGAAATCTCGCGATTTCGAGTGAAAGTCTCGCCTTGGGAGATGCGAAAAGGATCCAACCCCTTCTCAATGCCTTAGGACCTCTATTTATAGAGAAATGTGGCCCAAAACACAAGCTTAGGCCCAAGTGTCCAATTTCATTAGGTTAAGCCCAAGACACCTCAACTAATATCCAATTAAATTAGAACAAATACCGTTCTGAAATATAACTTCGGAAATGCGTCTCGATCCAGAATTAGGCGAGGATATTGATGAGAAAATACCGGAGGACCCCGTAAAATAATCCACTGCTTCCAAATAGCGAATATGCGGCCACATAACATCATCGCACCTGACCGGTGCGCTCCCGGGTGGCAAATTACGAAAATACCCCTGGCCCCGTCTGGGGCCGAAATGACCCGAAACATCTCAAAATGCTCACAGAGACTTTATATGGGGCCTAGCGGACCAGAATTGTGAGAATACCACTTGAGAACGCCATCCGATAAAAATACCAAAAATACCGAAAATACCAATAAGAGTGTCGGACGAGTCCCCGGGTATTGATAAGTGCAAGAAATATACACGGGTAATATCAGGTACCGTCTGGTACTGAATATTAGAGTCAATTTTCGGTTATTTTCATGTTTGATTCTAAAAAACTAATTAAATATTATTTTTTAAAAATAAAATAAATTTTAGTATCAACCAAAATATCAATCGTACAAGCTCATATCGATCTCTATCGGTACAAAATTCCGAATCAACCTGAAAACATGGCTTATTATTTTACGTAGAAATGATTTTGTTTAATTAATAGATCAAAATTAAGTATAAACAGAGAAAAAAGCCATGGCCCAAAAGAGAAGGTTTTGTGAAGCCCGACAAAAGTTTCAGGGGCAATTATGTATATTTGACCAACACAGTTTAACTTGAAGTAGTACAGGCCTTGAGGCTAACTTTCGTTCAGCCGTTGATCTACAATCGTGCAGTGATGGTAGGGGCGTCCCAATCAGTCTTGATGTGGTTGCGAGTGATCTCGCTCAGATTGCGGCAACCGCTCAGCGCCATCGTCAGCTCGAACTCATCGCGCAGCATTTGCAGAACCTTCCGAACACCGGTCTCTCCCTCCGCAGCCAGGGAGAATAACACCGGCCGCCCGATCTGCTCAAAGGAAGAAAAAACAATGAATTTCACCGAAAATTGAGTTTCTAGGTTGCTTTGATAGTGCGTTTGGGCGCTCAGTTCACTTACGAATACGCCGGCGGCTCCCAATGCCAACGCCTTGAATACGTCTGTTCCTCGGCGGACACCTCCGTCTAAGAACACCGGAACTCTGCCTCCTGCTCCTTTAACCACCTGGATTGCAAGAATGTGGTTAATCTAGGTGATTAGATGGCAGGCACAAGGAACGCATTGTGTGATTTTGCTTTTTCATCGGATTATGAGATATATCAGAATTTACAGGTAAAATCAGATTGAAAACAAGAAAAACTGACCTCTTCAAGAGCCGAGATGGTTGCGGGGACATAGTCCAGCTGACGCGCACCGTGATTGGACACAATGATGCCTGCAGCTCCCATCTCTACAGAAATCCTGGCTGGATTTTCATTGTGGTATGCTCGCGGTCAGTGTTTGAACATAAAAATTGACTTGAATTTCATTAATCAAGATCTAAAATGCAGGTTTTTGAGCTTTCACTTTACCATCCTCAGCAGTGATAACTCCCTTGACAAGAATTGGCAATGAGGTAATTGACTGCAGCCACTTCACATCCTGTTAGCAATAACCAAAAGAGTTGTTCAGTTTATAAACTGACTGCTTAAATTGAATTGGTCTAAACGTTTTTGCTTACCTTCCAGCTCAAGGAACGATCGATTTGACCGGCAACGTAGTTGGCCAATCCAGAGTCCTCAGCCTGGAATACGGGAAGTAAGTGAAAAGGGAGTGCAATTCTTAAGATCAAAGGCTATGGTTTTTCTTCTTACTTTGGTCATGTTTCCCAGGTCCAACCCTTCAAAGTTCTTCAATGTCAGATTAGATGGCAATGTGAATCTGCATACCAAACACATTTTGATAAGTCTCCTACTATCTTTGACATTATAGTATCAAACTGTGTAGACAGATGTGGATGATCAGGGCATGCTAGATAAGGTTCATATATATTCGGGGGTTCGATCCTATATGAATTGTTTGGTTGGTAAGGAATGGAGGGTGAATTTAAACAGTGTGATGATGATCATGAACCTGTTCTTAATATCAGCTTCTCTGCGTCCGAGCCTCGGTGTATCCACAGTGAGTGCAATAGCCTTAAAACCAGCTCTTTCAGCACGCCTCACCAGCTGAGCGACCACGTTCCTATCCTTGTACACCTATGGGGAAGAACATGGTGGTGAATAAGTGAATATGTAGGCTCTTTTTGAAAAAAGCATTCTGTACAGATCATACATAAAGCTGGAAGAATCGGATTCCAGGTCCGGTCGAAGCAACTTCTTCGACACTGGAAGTTGCCCAGGAAGACAATGTCTGGGACCCAAAGCATACTTTCATCAGTTAGAGAATGATGACCACAAGCAATATATGCAGCACACATGAATACATAAATACCATGATTGTTCCAGCTGCTGCAGCAGCCCTTGCTGTTGCATATTCTCCTATGAAATGAATAGTCCATTTTCAACAACCAGTGACTTCATTATGATTCAGAAGAGGGCAACTAACCTTCAGGGTGTGCCATCTTCTGCATAGCACTTGGTGCGATCATGATCGGCATCGATATCTTGAAGCCTAAAACTGTCGCAGAAAGATCAATCTTGCTCACATCAATCAGTATTCTAGGTCTAAACCTGCATATTCATTGAAGTATATAGTTCAGAAGAGCCTTTGAGTTTGATTCATTTGAAGCAGCAACAACTCACAGTATCCTAGAGAATGCGTTTCTGTTCTCAGCAAGAGTCCACTGATCCTCTGCTCCAGATGCATAGTAATCATACACCATCTTTGGCAATTTCTCCTTAGCAATTGCTTGATACTCTTCAACATTAGTCACAGTTATCTCAACCATTTTGATTCTTTCTTTCGCAGGTACCCTGATCAGTATAATGCTACAATTACAATTTACTTGGAGAGGACCAAATACACAAGAATATGACCATCAAAAAGGTACTTCCTTTATTCGATAAGATTATCGTACTACAGTATCGAAAAGTAGTAGAATCAAGAACATATTTACGATTATATACTACCGGAAAAACGAAAGAGCAAGAGTTGAGATGATAAGAGAGCAAACCTGGGAAGGGAGGGGGATTGAGGAAGACAAATGTGGTTTATGTATTATATTTATTTGTGTTATGGGAATGTAGACAAATTATGAGGATGTGTTTTTGGAGGTTAGAATTAGAAACCATATCCAAATAGAAGCAGCTCTCTACCACATGCCTTGCTCTGCTTCTCTCATCCACCCCTTCCTTTATCTATATTTCCCAACAATATTTTTTCATATAAATATCTAGAATCAAGATTAATCTTATGAAATTGTCGCAATGTTGAGTGTGGATATCGGTGATTATTGATCAATTGTGAAGGCTAGCAACACTTACATATTTGGGAATTTTTTGCGTTAGTTGGTTTGACTGGACATCACTATTGTGAATGAGATAGAACATGAAAGGAAAGTATATCGAAATATATAATAGATTGTGTTGTTCTAAATATGGTTGTTATGCGATACTAATAGTTCGTATTCGAAATATGTTTGGCTCACATATGATCTTGTTTGCTTGTTATAATATAAATATGAACTTTATTCGAATATATTTTCATGTTTGTTTATAATTTGTACGAATATGAATATTTTCGTAAATAAATATGAACGTTTGTAAATAAATATATTATTAAATATTAGACTTTTTTTAAAAAACTCTTATCTATCATGTTTCATATTTCTCCAATCTTTTTCATATTTTTTTATTAAATTATAGATATTATAACATTTTTCTCCTATTTTCTTTTAAATATGAAATTATATTATTTTTATCTAAAAATATCAATTTAATATATTGAATTTTAATATTAAATTCAAAAAATTTGAATAGATTGTTCGAATATGTTTGAATAATTTATTCAAACGATCATAAACATTTATATAAAGAAAAATGAATCCATAAGGTAGTTCGGAGGAACATAGATTCAAGAGAATAGTAAAATTGTGATGACCTTGGATCGAGAATAGAAGATGGAGATGGATATAAATGAGGGGACATAAAGTGAAGAAGTTTGGAGAGAAAGTTGCACAACGGTAGAGAAGAGGGAGAAGAAGAAGAAGAAGAAGAAGAAGAAGAAGCAAGAGAGAATGAAGAGTTGATAGAGAGATAAATTATAAATTGGATGATAGATTCAATATTCATAACATAATACAATTCGAGTTTTATATCCGTTTAATAAAACTATGCCATACAAGTTTAATAAAAGTCTAACACCTAATTCGGCCAAAAGCCCATAAACTATTAATCGAAGTCAGGATTATTCGTCACAAAAAGATAAGCTTCAATTGCTTGCTGCAAGAACCAAATGCCCGGAGAGGAAATAAATGGTGTATATTGTAGGATTTGTGAATCCATTGGGAAAAGAAGATATCTTGGTGGTCTTAGGTGTTGGGCCTATACTAAATAAAAGCCCATAATTAATCTCAAGCCCAAATGTAGACATGAAAGTTCCTTGGGCCAAAGGAATTAAAGACTATTGGCTAACCTCATATACAATACCCAAACCCAAGAAGCTGCAGAATAGCACGGTTTAGAAGCAGTTACAGGCACAAGAACAAAATAAAAGGTAGAGGTAGAGATGGGGCTAAATCCAATGGGTTACGAGTTCGACCAAATAAACCCAGCAATATAAATTTTAACTTTCATATATATCTTTTACTATTTTTCTTTACATATCCATTTTGTATCACTAAAGTTGGTTTTATTATATAAATAGAAAGACCTAAAACGTACACTGGAAAAGATAATGATGAGAACTTTAGGACCGGGTATCTTGTGATGGGTAAGACCCGTTAACTATTGGGCTAATTCAGATGGTGGAAACGAATTCTTGCAGCTTATTTGAACACTTAAGGAAAAGCGGCCCGATGTTTAACGAGAGAACCGAAGATAACCTTAGGCGAAATAAATCGTTTTCTGGTAATTGGCTCATTGGTTCGGTCTGAACGGTTACAGACTCACGTTTTCCACGCTGCGGGCCTCCACACGTTTACCACGCATCGGGCCCGATCACGCAGACCACGCTTCGGTCCCAACCTCGTTTTACATCCCGCGATAACAACCTCTAACAAACCTGTCAGAGGCGGTTACAGAGCGTGGTTTACACACGCCGCCAACTCTATAAATACAGGGCGCGACGACGGAAATAACAAGACCCTTTGGACGCGTAAGAACAGGCCGTTACCCTGACGGAGTTCTTACTGCTTTATTTTCCTTGTCATTTTCATTAAGCCTTTGTTGTATTCGATATGAATTATTTGATTAGTGAACAGGCTAAGAGTATAATCTGCTCTTAGTTAAGTGGTTTTCACCCCAATTCCTGGAGTTTCCACTATACATCGCTGTGTCATCGTTTATTTCCAGTTTTTAATCGTCTTCCACAGCAAAAACAAATTAGAACCGAGTTCGTTTGCTAAACAAATCGGATGACTGTTGGTACCACCTAAAAAGGAATCATAACAGTTTGGCACCGTCCGTGGGGACGATTCTCTAATCCCATTCGAGTTTTCTACCAGGGATAGGATAATCAAAGGCATGACGACTGGAACTCCGACAAATAATAGTGACGTGCTTCCCGACAGTCTCCGAGCACTAACATTCACTTTACAAGATCTGGAAGCTATCGTCAGGAAGGTGGTACTGGAAATTACGTCGGAGAGAAGTGGAACAGAACCACCGGCTGTTTCAAGCCCTGTTCCCAAAAGCAGAGGATAAGAGAATGATCTTGACGAGCGCATCACTGATGATGAAGAAATCATCAGGCGTGGTGTAACCACGAGGAGGCCTAGATATCGGTCTACTCCTCCTCCCCCAGCCAGAGCTTTAACTTCCGCTCCTGGAAATGATCAGGAGCAGATGCATCGACGAATTGATGAGCTCACCAGGGAGTTGGAGAGCATGCATGCGCTGAAGGATTGCGAACCTAATCTGGGACGCAATCCTTGTTCATTTAACAGGGTCATGGAGGCCCCAATCAGGCGAAGTAAGGATGATGACTGGTGGCATAATTTGCATGCGGTCCAGGCGTCGTCCCATCAATCTGAAGGCGTATCAACCGCCTTGGGAGATTTTATGCTCCCTTTTTCTGAAGATATCTGGGCAGAAGTCCCAGATCGGCATTATCGCAACCCCGAGGGGTTGCCGACATTTCGTGGTGATGGTGATCCAATCGATCACGTTGCCGATTTTGAATTACGCATGAGAACGGTTCGGGCCTCGGATTCACTAAAGTATCGCATCTTCGCGGCAGGATTACAAGGCGACGCCCGAACGTGGTTTAAAAATTTGCCGGCCCGATCCATACAGTCGTATGGCGGGTTTATTTTGGCTTTCTCAGAGCAATTTGCTCCAAATATAGGACCGCCCCGAAGCAGGCAGGAATTATATCAGCTGAAATATGTCCCGGCAAAGATGAGCCTTCGGTCCTTCATGGAGAAATTCAATAGGACCTCTCCGGGATAAGATTGACATTCTACAGCAGGTCCTAGGACCGTGCGGCCTTTCGGCCAGCTTGGTAAAGAGCCCACCATCCACCTTGGGAAAGCTTCTCCAGAAAATCAACAAGTATATTAAAGTGGATGAAGCGCTGGGGCTTGGTTATCGGAAACCTAGCGGGAGTTCTGAGCCCGCAGGTGATCATAGGATTTCCTACCCTAAGAAGCAGTCGCGAGAAGTAGCGGCTGTAAGTGAAAAAGACGTCCCCCCGAAGCAGGAGGACAATCGGGTGTATTGCGAGCTCCATCAAAATCGCGATCACCCCACCCTGAAGTGTCCGCTGTTGAAAGAGACAGTAGCAGCAATGAATATAGAAAAACCCGACCGGAATGGTCAGAAGGGCAAGCGAGCAGAGTCCCCCCGAAAGGGCCACCAAGGTGACCATCGTCACAAGCCGCGGAGATGAGATAATCGGGGACAACCCCGAAACTATAACGATCGGACGAAGGACCGACGGTCTCCTCCGCCAGAACAAGAAAGAGGCCAACACGGTTGTGAGAACCGCGGTCAGGGCCGAAGAAGAAGATGGCGGGGCCGTGGCAGTAGAGCCCCGCAGAACGAGGGTGGAAGACAGGAGCAGGCCGCTCCTCCACTTGCGGAAACTGGTGCCCAACCTCCTCAAAATGAGGCTGCACCGAGAGAAGTAGCCGGAGATATTTATGTTATCTCCGGTGATTTGAGAATAAATGAATCTGTCCGGGACCGAAAGAGAATTGCGCGCGGAGACTCCGCTGATAGCTCCGAGTCTGTGGCATTGGTGAAATATGATCTGGTGGAACTGTCCTCCTCCTTCAGAGAGGACATTACTTTCACCCTGGCTGATCGGGAAGGGATCATCGATCCATGCGACGACCTACTTACCATCACTGGGGTTATCGGGTATCGTCGTGTCCACATAATCTTATTGGACATTGGGGCTTCGTGCAATCTAATGAAGCGCGAGGTTGCCGAAATGTTGGGAGCTGCTGCTCATGATCTCCCGATCGCTAACATAACTCTTTGGTCGTTCGACCAAAGGAGCGTTATTCCATGCGGGATGACGTTGTTCCCAGTTACCCTTGGAGAGCTATCCAAGGACCGGTCGGAGGACCTGGAATTCATTATCGTTGAAGTCGACTTGGCTTACACGCTATTATCGGACGAATCAACCTTAGTAAGTTTGAGGCGGTCTCATCTACTTATCACATGATGCTCAAATTCCCCTCCATTCATGGAATTATTTCTGTTAAGGGGGATCAGAAAGTAGCTAGGCAATGCAACGTGAGCTCGTACCGAACTTTGGCACCGATTAAAAGGGCCCGGGTGGATTTGCTGGAAGAGCTGCCGCACCCGAGGCAAGCAATGGAACCCGTAGGGTTCAAATTGATTAACCTGGTTGAGGATGACTAAACCAAGACAACTCGCATCGGGGCTCATTTAGCCCCTGACTTTGAAAAAGAACTGATCCACTTGCTGAGAATCCACGTGGATATATTCGCATGGACCCCGGACGATGTTCTAGGGATTGACCGATCCGATAGTGAACATCGGATCAACACCGAACCTGGAACGAAGCCTGTTAGGCAGAAAAGGAGACGATATTCTCCCGAGAAAATCGAGATTATCCGGGCTGAGGTGAATAAACTACTGCGGTCAGGATTCATCAGAGAAATCCACTATACTGAATGAGTTGCAAACCCAGTGATGGTTTCCAAACCGGATGGGAAATGGTGAATGTGCATCGATTTTACCGATGTTAACAAAAGCTGTGAGTCAGACCTTTTCCCTTTGCCGCACATCGACCGACTGGTAGATGTTGTTTCTGGTAGCACCATGATGAGTATCATGGATGCTTATTCTGGGTATCATCAGATCTTCTTAGCTGAGGAAGATCAGAAGAAATCATCATTCATGACTGAAGATGGGATTTACTGTTATGTGGTTATGCCATTCGGTCTCAAAAATGCTGGAGCAACATACCAAATGTTGGTCAACAAAATCTTTAGAGAATTGATCGGCCATATGATGGAAGTGTATGTTGACGATATGATTGTTAAATCTATGAATGATGAAGACTACCTTTCTTATTTGTCTCGTTGTTTCGAAGTATGCCAAAAATATAAGCTCAAACTAAATCCAAACAAATGTTGCTTCGAGATCCGAAATGGAAAATTTTTAGGATATTACGTTTCAGAGAAAAGCATGGAGATTAACCCTGAAAATGCGCATGCTATCATTGATATGCAACCTCCAAGAAACAAAAGAGAGTTTCAAAGGCTTACTGGCCGACTAGCCGCACTGAGCAGGTTTATTTCGAAATCCACAGACCGGGCCTTACCTTTTTTCAGAGTGCTAAGAAAAGCAAGCCATCTAAATTGGACCGAAGAATGCGATCGGGCCTTCTCTGAGCTGAAGACTTATTTAAGCACTCCCCCGGTGATGGTAAGTCCGACTTGTGATGAACCTTTGGAGTTATATCTTGCGGTATCACAAGTTGCCGTCAGCGCAGCTCTGGTAACCATACGAGACGACATTCATAGACATGTTTATTATGTCAGCCATTCTCTGGTATCGGCAGAAACCAGGTATTCCACCTTGGAAAAATTCATGCTAGCTTTGAAAAAAGTTGTATCCAAGCTGAAACATTATTTTGAAGGCCGAACGGTCTATGTCTATACGGATCAACCTCTGAAAGTGCTCCTTAAACAGAAGAATTTGAATGAGAGATTGGCAAAATGGGCTATCAAACTCAGCGCTATGTATCTGGAATTCCTTCTCCAAAGGGCGATCAAAGCTCAGGTTCTAGCCGATTTTGTGGTTGAAATGACCCGATCGGCCATTTGTCTCAACCAAGAGGATGATCGATGGACGATCCATGTAGATGGGTAAACCTTCGGGGGAAGAAGAGCGGGCATTACCCTGACAAAGGTACAAGGTGATCTTATTCATTCCGCAATCAAATTTTCCTTTGCTGGAACAAATAATGTGGTAGAATATGAGGCAATATTATCAGGAATGACCTTGGCTTGAAAAATAGGAGTTAGCAGAGTACGAATGTTCTCATACTCGAAGTAAGTAGTAGAACAGTTTGCAGGGAGATTTGAAACTCATGATCCGATGATGAGGTTATATTGCGCCAAAGTTCTGGAACTATCCAAAAAGTTCAGTGAATTCTCTCTTGACCATGTGCCAAGGGAGCAAAACAAGGTTGCCGACGCTCTCGCCAAATTGGCCTCAGGCATACCTGACATAGAGCCAATCACTATTTCGGTCCATATTCAGGACCGACCTTCGGTCGAGATTCCAGTGACCGAACAGTCTGTTGAAGAAATCGGGGCTCTATGCCATGAACTCCAGAGCTTGAATGTTAACGCTACTGAATCTCTGGGAGAACCCAATTAGATGGACTCCTATATTAAATACCTCTCAAACGGCTATCTCCCTGAAGATAAGTCTGAAGCCAAGAAATAGAAGTCCGGGCTAAGAGATTTACCTTAGTCGATGGACGCATATTTAAAAAGAGTTTTGAAGGCCCGCTTCTGCGATGTTTATCTCCTATTGAGGCTGAAGCCGTCATGATTTATGTTCATGAAGGGATATGCGGCATTCATTCAGGGGCTCGATCTTTATACCACCGCATCATCAGAGCTGGATACTTTTGGCCAACATTGCTTGCTGATGCCAAGCCGTACACTAAACGTTGTGTCATATGCCAATACCACGCTCCACTCCCGCAATTGCCTAGGGCTCCCTTATCGATTACCCCATTGCCTTGTCCATTTGACAGATGGAGGATCGACATCCTCGGACCTTTTCCTCGGTCAATAGGGAAAAGAAAATTCTGTATTGTAGCGGTGGAGTATTACTCGAAATGGATTGAAGCAGAAGCAGTAACCATCATCTTAGAAAAAGTAGTCAAGCACTTTATATGACGAAATATTGTGAGCCGCTTCGGGATTCCCCGAGCGCTCGTATCTGATAATGGGACTCAGTTCCGCGGAAAGAGCATACGGGATCTATGCATCAAGTTGGGCATCATCCACCATTTTTCATCAGTGGCCCATCCCCAAACTAACGGACTTACGGAGGTATCTAACAAAGTTATCCTGATGGGATTGAAAACCAAGTTAGAATATTTTGGAGGTAAATGACCCGAACACATCTATGAGGTTCTATGGGCATACCGAACTACGCCTCGCTCAACAACCCAGGAATCACCTTTCTCATTGGTGTATGGGACCAAAGCTGTTAGCCCGGTGGAGGTTGCCATCCGATCGCCTCGAATATCTCAATATGATGAACATATGAATGGAGAAAGGAGGTTATTGGACCTAGAGATGAACGAAGAAAAGAGATATGCAATTTATGCACGGATGCGTGCTTATCAGCGAACTATGGAACGGGTCCATAACAAGCGAGTCCTCCCAAGAGAATTCTTTGAGGGCGATCTCATTCTCAGAAGCATTAAAGTGCAGAGGAACGTTGGAAAGCTAGACAAAAATTGGGAGGGATCGTATCGGATATCAAAGAAATTGGAATCAGGTGCGTATAAACTTGAAACATTGGATGGTATAGAGGTACACCGAACTTGGAATGTCATGAAATTAAGACGATATTTCTTGTGAATCTTCGATTAATGTGTTTGACTCAATAAAATACATTCCCTTAAACGTAAGTAGAAAACAAGTAAGTACAATACAAACTATTTCTAATGAAATGATGGACCGATCTTGAAGTTTGGTGACTTAGGACCAATCTGGACTGGTGACCGAAGCTTCTTGTCCGCAAGGCTCCCAAGTTGTAGTGACCGCTCAGACGAGTCAGATGCTCCTACACTTGCCCAGTCCCATGGATGAGTTGTGATTCTCCCAGAACTCATTAC
Source organism: Utricularia reniformis (assembly GCA_009725065.1). NCBI lineage: Eukaryota > Viridiplantae > Streptophyta > Magnoliopsida > Lamiales > Lentibulariaceae > Utricularia > Utricularia reniformis. Next base: position 339,674 of record RWGZ01000455.1, read on the forward strand.
GAACTAAAACACTCCCTTCAACGGCATTCAATCTTTAGGAATGACCCTTTGTACCTATGAAATCTGCTACGATAAAAGGAATGGTAGTCATCATTTCGAAGCATAAGACCGTCCTAATATAAGACGTATTATGAGCAGAGCTTAGCCAAAAAAACCTAAGGGACTTTATTAGAACCAAGGTTCGGCCGAAGCTCATACAAACTCATACTAAACGCAGACTACGCTTATCCAATCAAATGTTGACTCCAAGGACGAAATAAGAGTGACCCACACACAATGTAAAACGACCAATCCAATCAGAATTGATACGAATAAACCAAACATAAGGTCTGGGACCGATGGTTAACACCATGTAAGCGTCCCCGATCTTACACTTGGTGATTTAAACAACTTCATTAATATAAAACTTATTAGTTTATTTAGAAGTTGGTTATATTACTCCGTTCTGGCAATTAAAAGAACAAGAGTTGAAGGAAAAAGAGTTATATTGAGGATAAGAAGTAAATCAGATACAAAGTATAAATCAAATCTGGCTAATCTGCCCATCTTCTTTATCTTCAACCTCCGACTCCTGCGGTTCGGTCCGGGTAGCGAGCTGCTTCAGTTCATCTTCTTGATCGGCCACCTTTTGGTTGACCGCTCTCTCCATCTCTTCAAAGAGATAGAAGAAAGGATCCTGTTCCAGAACATGTTCTTCCATCGGAATAACCTGAAACTTGCCATCTTTTTCAAGTGGCTCGATCATCTTCCATCGCTCATCTGAAGGGGAAAGCTCAAACTGCTGAATAACTTGCTCTCGCATGTTATCCAGATACTTAGCAGTATAAACCCCATGTATGTTATCCGCTAAAGCGAATAACAAAGGGGACCGAGCGAAACATAGAACTGCTTCCCGGACTGAAACTTCGGTCAAAGTGCGGGCCCTTGTCAACTCCTCTTCCAAGGCCGTCTTGTCTTCTTGGGCCCGAAGAAGAAGCTCGTTCACCTTGTTCCTCTTCTCTTGGGCCCGACCTTGGACTTCGTTGATTTCATCTTCTTTGGCCCGCAGCTTGGCCTCCAGGTCGGTAATTCGCCTCTCAGCTGTTTGTCCTGTCTTCTCCAGCTCAGAGATTTTATCGGCTAAAAGCGAGACCTCCGACCCAGCCCTTAGCAGCTCATTGTCCAGTCGGTCACGGTCCTCCCGTACCGTGACCAACTTACTATGCTTGATCTCAACTTGCCTTTTTGCAAGGTCAAGTTGATCTTGGACTTGTTGGGATACAACACTACCACCCTGGTTCTTCTCCACGGTGATAGCAGTTGTGAAGGCTTTCCTCAACATCTGCATAAGATAACACATTTTAAAATATGAAACTTCGGGCCTTCATGTTAAGTAAAAGTTACCTTAGCGGTGAGGTCGAGGAAACCTTTCATAATTTCTTCCCCAGACACGTCCGCATGGACGTTGTCTGGGTTCTGCTCTCCGTAAAGGCGGAAGTCCTTTAGGAAAACACTCATCCAGGAGGTTAATTTCCTCCCCTTGCTGAACCTGTCCAGCAGGCCCAAAGCAACTCCCCAGTCGGAGTTAGTCTTAGGGCCAGATGCAGACTCCTGCAAAACGATCCCCTTAGTGGGGACCGGAGCGTTATCTCCCCTTCTCAGCCTTTTCAGCTCCTTCGGGGCTTCCGCTTCGGTCGCCCTTTTCCCTTTTCCTAAGGGGACCGGCGGCAGGGAGACGTTCACCTTAAGTTGAGGACCGGGGAGAACCTTCTCCACGGAAACGGCTCCCTGCAGCAATAAAGCAATAGTTTTAGTACTAATAAAGGAGGTATTTCCGATTTGATAGAGGCTGGATAAGCTCAAAGAACGAATCCGAGCCTTTATCACCTCCTCTATCACTCCAAATAAGCGAAACGCAGGCCCTTCTCCGGTTGAAGGCTGCCCTGTACAGCGAAGGGTCAATGTGCCCGCCGGTTGTTTGGATCGGGGGGTTCCCGGACCCCGAAGGGACCAGCGTACCCCCCGTTGCTGATTCGCTCCCCTCAGCGCTGCCCGATGCTTCATGTTGTCCTTCAGAAGGACGGACCGAAGCAGCTGCCATGCGTTTGAAACGAGAGCTAGGCATTGTCTCAGTCGAATCTTCAAAACAAATACATAAGGATTAGGAAAGGATAAAATAAGAACATTACTTCATACCCGATCCTTCTGATGGATCTGAGCCAGAAAACATCCCTTTCGGGGCTGGGGCTCCGGTCCTACCCGCGACACCTATTTCTATTAATCTTTTCTCCTGAAGCAGATCTATTCGCTTAAGGCGTTCTTCGGGAGGGGGGAACATCGCAAGCGTATTTGCGGTGTCCGGACGGGAAGGGTTGAACCTACATCGGTCCAACTGACCTATGCGTGGGTGAGTTAGGCGCGACAATACTTTCAACAAATGCTCTTTTGGGACTGTTATCCACACATAACAGGCCTCCCACGCATGGAGAGACTCTTCTTTATCTACAATAGCGCACTCTTTGGTGCGCACCGCTACATAATACAATTTGCGGCAACCTAACAGACCTTTTCCCTTTCGGGATCCCGCCAAGAACAGGTTAAAGAAATGTTCTAAGGTCGGGGCCCGGTTCTGTTGATGACAATAAAAAATGAACGCTACTATGTACACATAACTGCCCGGGAATAACGCAAAAGTGGGGCAGTGGATCTCTTTAAGCACGGCCGCTACAAAGGGATGTAGCGGAAAACGAAGCCCGCACTTTAAAGAGGCGTAACTAACAGGAATAGCATATGCCCGCACATTCATCTCCGCCGGAAGGAAACAGGGAATATCTTCCCGTCCCTTCCAGATAGAATAATGTGCCGGAATCGAAAATCTAGACCTAAACTCCTCAATATCCAACTCAGACATGGATGGGTATCTCATTTTATGAGGAGCCATAAGAGTATACCTTAAAGAAAGTGGATTGAAAGGGGCTGAACGTGAAATGGATTGAGGGCACAGATAGTCGATTTTGCAGTTCTTCCTTCGCGATAATGACGATGAAGAGAAACAGTGCTCAAAATCCCGATTTAAATATTAATCTCCCAGCAAATGGTGAGCTGCCATGTAATACTGCCCAAGACAGTGACAGTACAAAGCGCACTCATCACGCCTCTTGAACTATCGAATGTGAAGAGACGCAGATCGGGATATTAATATTTAAAGAATAACATAGATAAAACTATAATTTAAATATATGTTATTAAAGTTTTAAACGCAATTAATTCCTACACTAAGGGAAAGATCGGTCCCCTGGACACTCACTACCTACAGGTACGGTCCCATGTTCTCATGAATGTGCAGACATCATGTGATCGGTCTTGTATCACCTCTACGATGGCAATCAAGCCCGAGGGGCTAGTGATGATAACTTTAGGATCGGGTACCTTGTGATGGGTAATGCCCGTTAACTATTGGGCTAATTCAGATGGTGGAAACGAATTCTTGCAGCCCATTTGAACACTTAAGGAAAAGCGGCCCGATGTTTAACGAGAGGACCGAAGATAACCTTAGGCGAAATAAAGTGTTTTCTTGTAACTGGCTCCTTGGTTCGGTCCGAACGATTACAGACTCAAGTTTTCCACGCTGTGGGCCTTCACACGTTTACCACGCCTCGGGCCCGATCACGCAGACCACGCCTCGGTCCCAACCTCGTTTTACATCCCGCGATAACAACCTCTAACAAACGTGTCAGAGACGGTTACAGAGCGTGGTTTACACACGCCGCCAACTCTATAAATACAGGGCGCGACGACGGAAATAGCAGGACCATTTGGACGCGTAAGAACATATCATTACCCTGCCAGAGTTCTTACTGCTTTCTTTTCCTTGTCATTTTCATTAAGCCTCTGTTGTATTCGTTATGAATTATTTGATTAGTGAACAGACTAAGAGTATAATATGCTCTTAGTCAAGTNTCTTCGATAGTAATTTGGCTCAGAGAGCAGGTCTAGTGTGTCCCCGGATAGACCATGACTAAATTCCATTGGAGTAGATATTGGCTTTGCTCCCAGCATCCCATACTCATCGAGCATATCAAGGACATATTTACGCTGGAAAATTGCTATACCCTTACGTGATCTTGCAATTTCAAGGCCTAAGAAGTATTTTGGTATACGGAGGTCTTTGAGCTTAAACTTTGATTCTAGAAATTCAACTACTTTGGTTATTTCATCTGTCATTTCCTCCAAGAAGGATATCATCCACATGTATCAACAACGCGAGAGATTGGTGAGTCTCGTTTCCAATCGTGAATAGTGAGTGATCGAAGGGGCATTGACGGAAGCCATAATCAACCAAAATTTGAGTGAATTTAGAATTCCATTGACGTGGAGCTTGCTTGAGTCCATATAAGGCTTTATTGAGCCTGCATGCGATCTTGTGAGTTGAAGGACATGTGATTTCAATATCCATTCCGGGTGGGGGATCCTTGAAGATTTCTTCTTCGAGATCACCATTGAGGAATGCATTATTAATGTCAAGTTGTCTCAAATGTAGACGAGTCCTGGAGATAACAAGCATTAGTTCCGAAAATAGACAATATATTATTATCTAGAGCAAACCTATGTACAGAAATTAAATTAACTTTAAAAGTTGGTATATGAAGGATATGCTTTAGATGTAGTGATGGGTTTAAAATCACTGATATTTAAAATCACACTAGACATGCTCTCTGAGACAAATTACTATCGAAGACTCGTTGGTAAGTTAATATATTTAACTTTTAGTCGACCTGATATCTCTTACTCTGTACATGTATTGTCACAATATATGAGCAAGCCTAGCAAATCACACTACCGACATGTAACACACGGGTTCTAAAACCGTTAGGAAAACGAACCCAAGCATTGCTTGAAGTGTAAGATGAAAAGCATGATAAATCATGGCACATATGACTATTGGCACCCGAGTCTATTATCCAATTAAGATTATTTATGTTACCAGCAAAGTTATCATGGGTCTCTTGGGAGGTATTTTACTGATTTGATGTAGATGCATAATTGGATGATGGATTTGCTTGCAAATGACGTAACAATGACTTCAATTGGTCATTAGTGATTGCTGCAGTTTCATGATCTAGCTCACCAACTTGAGGTAGATTTGACACCTGTGCTTGCATATTGTTTGATCTAAAATAATTTACTTCTTCTTTCTTACCTCGAGAACTCTTAGGTTTGTAGTCTTTGGGATATCCAATTATCTTATAACACTTCTCAATTGTATGATTTGTTAATCCACAATTGAGGCATTTTCTTTTGACCCCCTTGTTCCGAGTGTCATGTTGTCCCATTAAAGCTGAAGCATCGAAATTAGGTTGTGCCAATGGGATGGTGAGACGCTCTTCTTCTTGATTTACAGCATTATAAACATCATCTAGAGAAGAGAACGGGCTTTGCATCAAGAATTGAGACCGGATCCCTCCATATTCGGGATTTAATGCATTGAGATAATTATAGATTCTATCTCGATTGCTTTGATCCCAATATTTTGTAAAACATTTATCATCGCACTTTCCACATGAGCAATGGGGCAATGGTCGGTAATTCAACAATTCTTCCCATAGAGTAGTCATTTTTGTGAATAAATCATCCACTTATAGGGAGCCTTGGTTAAGAACTCCAATTTCTCTTTGTAATTGGCAAACCCTAGTATCATTAGACCAAGAATATCGGTTCTCTAGAGCAAGCCATATGTCTCTTGCCTTCCTTTTGTATGAGATAGTGGCTCCAATACTCTGATGTACACACCGGAAAAACCACGACACAATTAGATCATTGCAACGACGCCATAGGGCATATTGTGAATCGCTCGCTGCTGGCTCATGTATTGTACCATTGATGAAGCCTAACTTATTTTTAGTAGACAAGCTAAACAATACATCCCTGGACCAAACAGCATAATTGTTTCTAGTGAGGAGTGTTGTAGTGATGACTGCTTCGTCATTATCACTTGGATAAACATAGTAAGGTGATGTGAAATCTAAGGCTGGAGAGGGAATGACATTTTTCGTCAATGCATCTTTCGTCATAGTGGTGCAGCGGAAGAGGTTCAGGAAAGCTCTGATACCATGATGAAAGTTAGAATTATAGAGAGGAAAACATATGAATAGATAATTGCATTCATGAAAAAGTGTATTTGTTTGTACAAGTAATGAATCATTTATATAAGAATTCAAACGGTCATTTCCTAAATATCCTCTAATTGTCTATTTAGTTCTATTGATTACCGATTCTATATCCATGTTTAGAGAAGATCATTATCAATTAAGATCTTCAATTATGGATACGGTTAACATCTAATTTATATATGAAATGATATAATAAGTAATCGGTTTGAACCACATATTTTCAATGTGATTCACTTCTATTATAGATTTAGCACTCCGTTGAATCATGAATTTATACATACTCATATCAAGAGTTTCACTACACTCATCATACATTCAGAATCTAGCCACATAGCCCATGTCCAATATTCTAACCACTCTGACCAAATGGAGCACGTCGAAAATCAGAATTTGCATTTATTATAAAACCTCTTTTTACCTAGAAGCATTAAATGAAGGTTTACACTATTACTTGTCCTTTAGCCAAATATCTCTATCAATTAATGGAGGGATGCCTTCACAACTATTGCTACAACGGAAATCAAAGGGTTTGGAGTGTACAATGGAACTCACACATATTCTTTTTCTTTTCAAAAAATAAAAATGAAATATTTAACCAAGAAAATTTTCTCCCGAGATACAAAGTCAAATTTCAGGCAGTACTGAACATTTTTTTGGTACCTTTCAGTATTGGATATTATGGTCGATTTTTGAGTTTTTTACTAACCCTAAAATACTAATAAAATATTAACTTTTTAAAAATATAAAATAAAATTTTGTATCGTCCGATGTGCTGCTCATATCGGTTCGGATTGGTACGGAATTTCAGGCGGTATGATAACATTTGGTACGTTTGGAACATCGTTTGATAACAACAATGAGGTGAGATAACTGCACCGTGTTGTGAGGTGAACTGACCGTGATTTTTAAAAACTGCTTTTGAAACAGCGGTGCATAGATCGTGATTTTCATAAAATGGCTGTTTTGCCCTTACTTTTAATTAATTGTGTATCACTTACCAATTATATTTTTAATTTAATTATGATAAACTTGTTATTTAAGAAATTTCTAGAATACAATAAGTTGTTGATCAAAAGTATAAAAAAACAAACATTGACAAAAGTGAATCATCTAGATCAACGACTTTCTCCCGTCTCCGCTAGTACAATGTGATCACGTATTTCATTTCTAACTCAAATCATGTAGTTATCGTGTATGAATTCAACATCTACATGTGATGGATCAACCGGAATTTGTGATTCTCTATTCCGATCGTGTTCCATCTCTACAAAGTCTGGATCCTCTTTGTCCACATTTCGCATGATACTATGAATGGCCATTGTTGCCGGAACGAGCGCTACCTGAGTCAGAATGCTTGTGCCTCGTTTTATATTAGCAATTCTGAAAAATTTATTCTTCCACATTCCTATAGTGCGCTCCACTATAGATCGTAAGTCCGAGTGTCGATGATTGAATAATTCATCATTGCTCATGTACCTCTTATTATTGAATTGGGCTAGATGGTACCGCATCACTCGATAAGGTGCTAAAAATCCAATCATGTTTGGATATCTAGAGTCGACTAAATAATATTTTCATATGTCAAACATCCAAGTTATATTAGTAACTAAAATCCATAAAATATTCGTAATCAAGAAGCACCTTTCGGGGGTATGGAAAAGTTTCGACGTGCGTTAGCTAATGCTTCTCTTAGCATTCTTGAATCATGTTGAGATCCTTCGACACCTGCTAAACAGTAGGTAATGTTGTATTGAAAGTCACAAATTATCATTATATTTTGCGATGGCTTTCCGTCACGTCCTATCCAAGGCCTCCACTTATCTGTTAGCACATGGGCTTTGATGTGAGTTTCATCGATGCATCCAATACAATCCTATAAAATACAAAATAAAATAATATCGACAAGAATTTTAAACAACTGTTATGAAAATGTTACCTTGAAAAACGGCCAATGTCGAGTCTCAGGTCCCACACATAGCATCATCTCCATTGGATCATTGAATTGTCTTATCCAATCGCGTGACATTTCAACACATGCGTGAATTGTGGCTTCGAACGAACGTTGGATTGTATAAGTTGATCGTTGCATATATGTCTTCACTGGGCCTCTTCTTGGCACCCCGACACCAACAATAAGCATGAAAGTCGCCAATTGTTCATGCAACGAGCATGTCCCCATCACTTGGAGATCATAACAACACTTATTAAAATACATAATTTGTTAAAAGCGTCAGACCTCATTCTAAAATTATGATAGCATTCATCTGGGTGACCATCAAGAATATGTTTTAATCATTCTGAACCGCTATAATTTCTATTGTTTTGTGGTGTTCTAGTACTTGTCCTTGCATATTTCGAGTGAATTCCAACATCGTATGCAATCGCTCCAATAACTACAACCATTTTGCTTTTGAGTTTTTGCTTTTCGTTTTTCCCCAAATATTTCCATGCCGGCATCGTTAGAATCAGACAATAAACACTAGAAAGAAAATCAAATATATAAGAATCTCGAAAATTCATAGAGCTAATGCAAAAGTCATAAGTAAAAGAAAAATACAACTTGTGTTTTTCACATTTCACCAAAACAAATAAAAAAAAGTTTATGGTAACTTTAACATAGATCACATTTCACTATTGAGTTCTGTCTGCAACCACTCAAACATCTGTTCTGGTGTATCCAACGATAAGAATATAGTTCTGTTGAACCCATCTCTAAATTTTCTAATAGCACCATAAAAGAACGGTGTGCCAAATTCCACACTCGGAATTGCTTTCAAAAATTGCATACACCTACCAACTTGTTCAAATTCCGGGTCGGCGGTAGCTATGTGATCCATTGAAGTAGCAATACTTTGTATCGCTACATTATTATCAAGTCTTTCCCGTTTACCAGCATTATTGGACCGAGCACATGGACGACTCTGACTTTTTGCTAATATAGGAGAGTTTTCGGCATCATGTAGGCCATCACCATTTGATTCATTCACATTCAAATTTTCTAAATCCACCCAATTATCACTTTGATTTTCAGCTGGTTGGGTACCTATATAAAAATTTAGAACGGATTCTGCCGCTTATGAAGTGAACATATATACTCTCCAGTGGCCACATTATCTGCAAATATGGTTCTTTAGTCATCCTCTCCAGCAGGTCCAAAGTCTTGAAATCTTTTAAACTTGATATCTTCATATTAATGAGAATTTGTTAAGAAACCATTAAAGTTTTAGATAGATAAATAAAAACATAACGAAACTTATTTGTTCTGCATCATCCCACCACTGGGGGTCTGCTATAATCCTTCCATCCTCATTCATCCCCAACCCTGAAGCTTTTTGTTTCAACCTTAGCCATATAACTCAATCTTTCTTCAATGTATCTCATCTATTTTTCAACTTATCTCTTGGATATTTACATCCAGTAATACGACCAAATTCAGAAACAACTCTTGCCCAACCGACCTTGTTAAGATATGTTAAAGGTCTATTACCTTTAATCATTTCTTCCGCACATAACTTAACAAACACCTCAGTTAAATATTTATCTCAATAAGCCAGTTGCTTATTTTGAGATGTATTGTCATTCTCATTCACCATTTTGACTACGAGCTTTTCACAAACATAAACAATATGTATATAAATAAACAGAATAAATACTATATACATGCAAAAAAAAACAATCGTTGATCATGGATCACCATCGGCCAACAAAAAAAACATATGATCGATGGAATATGGAAATGAATCAATGAACTGCAATTTCTCTCCAAGAAATTATAGCTCCACATTCAAAAAATATGCAGAGTACAGATTTCTCAACTTACCGAGCATCGGACCTAGACTCTTTTGTTGGCCTAATCAACTAGTTCTTCTCTGAATTTAGTGTTGTTTTCGTATCGGAGCTCTCTCAGGTGCGTTACTTAATCTTTGTAGATACGACACCAGAGTTTTACTCGGAAACCAGAGTAAACCCGGAGAAAAACCACGGAGGGTAAATTCACCATCAATTCACTATAGACAGTTTACAGATTACAAACGAAGATTGAAACGTATGCTCTAGCTACTTTCAATCTGCTCTGATCATGATCTTTTCGGTGATGATCTTGGCTTCACTCGTTCTCTGTTTTCCTGTGTTACGCTGCTGCTTCTCTATGCCATTTCTCGGCTTTTATTTAACTGCCACAGAAACTGTTTTTCGTACTTGGGCTTGTCTTACTTCTAGCCCAATCACTTCCGGCCCAGGTTATCTTTCAATTTGGGCTGAGCGTTGTCCAACCCACAATTCCCCCTTTGATAGATGACCTAGCCGTAATCGTCTTCATTTTCCCCCTTTGAATCTAGGGCTTCTCCAGTCCTGCCCTTACAGAGCATAAGTGAAGCTTTGCCATGGTTACGGCTTTGGTGAGCGCGTCAGCAGGGTTAAGGTTTGTACTTATCTTCTCTAGCTTGATTTCCTTTTCATTTATGGCATCTCTTATCTAGTGCAGACGAACATTTATATGCTTCGTTCTCGCGTGATAAGATATGTTCTTGCTTAGTTCAATCACGCTCTAACTATCACTGTAAAGTGTTTCTTTTATCACTTTGAAACCTAGTTCTTTTAACGTTATGCTTAACCAAAGCAGTTCTTTTCCTCCTTTAGTGAGGGCTAAATATTCTGCTTCCGTGCTTGACAGGGCGACACATTTCTGGAGTCTGGATTGCCAGGATATGACTCCTCCAGCTAGGATAGAGATGTATCATGTCGTCGATCTTCTGCTGTCGAAGTCTCCTCCCATTTCAGCATCTGCAAAGACTTCCAGATCAAGTGTTTCCTTACTGCTGTATTTTAGCTCTTGTCTCATGGTTCCTTGTAGATATCTCATTATCCACTTTACACCTTCCCAGTGTTGCTTCCCTGGGTTTGACAGGAAACGGCTAACAAGAGACACTGAATAGGCTATATCTGGCCTCGTGCATACTGCTAGATACATTAAGCTCCCAACGGCTTCAGCATATGGTAAGTTCTGCATCTCCTCTTGTTCAGCCTCATTTTTAGGAGATTGCTATGTACTTAGTCGCCCACTTATGTATGGAGTACTCACTGGTTTGGCATCAGACATACTGAGCCTCGTTAGTACCTTTTCAAGATACATGTGTTGTGAGATTTTTAGTGTTCTTGCTTCCCTTTGTCTAGTTATCTCCATTCCAAGTATCCTCCTTGCTGGTCCTAAATCTTTCATATCAAAGTCTTTTGATAGTGCTGTCTTGAGTTTCTGGATTTCCTTTTGTGTGGGGCTGATTAGCAGCATGTCGTCTACGTATAGGAGCAGTATGACAAAGTCATGTTCTGACTTTCTCTTGTAGTAGACGCAGGGGTCATGTTCTGATCTTTTGAAACTTATCTGCCTCATGAACAAATCAAACTTTTTGTACCACATTCTAGGGGCTTGCTTTAATCTATATAAGCTCCTTTGTAGTTTACATACTTTGTTTGGCTCTTTATTGCTTTCGAATCCTGTTGGCTGTTTCATGTAGATTGTTTCTTCAAGGTCACCATCCAAAAAGGTTGTTTTAACATCCATCTGCTCTAGCTCCAGATCTAGATATGCAACTAGTGATAGGATCAATCTTATCGACATCATTTTAACCACGGGGGAGAATACTTCCTCAAAGTCAATGCCTTGTTTCTGTCTGAAGCCCTTAACCACCAGTCTGGCATTGTATCTTGATGAGCCATCTTCATTTAACTTCATCTTATAGACCCATTTATTTTCTAGGGGTCTCTTTCCTTCACGTAGTGATACTAGGCTGTATGTATCATTCTGTTTAAGGGATTCCAGCTCCTCCTGCATTGCTTTTAGCCATTTCTCTCTGTCTTTGTGTGTTGTTGCCTCCTGGTAGCTCTCGGGTTCACCTGTTTCATATAATAAAACAAAGTCAATAGGATCATAGCGTGTGGAGGGAATTCTTACTCTTGTAGATCTGCGCAGTGCTGTTCCCCCTTCATTCTCTAATAGATCTCTTTGTATTTCAAGTTGAGGACCAGGGTCGGCTTCTTCAGCTTCTCCTCCCTGTAGAAATTCAGAGTAGTTAGGTATGTGATTTTAACGAGGATCAGGTATGAAAAAATCACTCCCTTAGTATGTATGATTTTATGCATGATTTTCTCTAGGATTTTCTATTGGTGTCTCTAAGTCTGCTATAGTTTTGTCTTCTTCAAACTTTGTATCCCTCTTCCTTAGAACCTTTTCTGTTTTAGGATTCCAACACCTATATCAAAAATCTGCTTCTCCATATCCCAAAAATATACACTCTTGCGTGTGACCATCCAGTTTCTTCCTTAGCTCATTTGGAACATGGACCATAACCTTACATCCAAAAATTCGGAGGTATTTGTAGCTCGGCTTATTTCCAGACCACCTTTCTTCGGGTACTCCATTGTTAAGGCTTGAGGTAGGTGATATGTTTCTTAGATAACATACAGTTCTTAGAGCTTCTGCCCAAAATGCTTTAGGTAGTTTTGAGTTATTTAACATACGCCTTACTTTGTCCAACAGGGTTCTGTTTAGCCTTTGAGCAGTCCCATTGTGTTGGGGAGTTCTCGGGATTGTTGTTTCATGTTTAATTCCAAGAGATCGACAATATTCTTCAAAGTCATAAGAGGTGTATTCCCCTCCATTTTCCGTCCTTAGGTTTTTCAGTTTCCTTCCGAATTGTCTCTCTGCTTGTAGATGCCAGATTTTAAAGAACTTCAGAGTTTCATCATTCGTTTTCATGGGGTATACCCAAGATTTTTTGGAGAAGTTGTTAATAAAAGATACAAAATATTTCTTTCCTCATAGAGACTCTGTGTCTAAACTGCAAACATTAGAGTGAACCAACTCCAGGGGTTCCTTTCTTGTTTCTTGTGCTATGTTGAAACTGACTCTATGTTGCTTTCCGTATAGACAAGTTTCACAGTGTCCTGAGAGATTCTACTGTTCGAATTCAATTGATCCCAGTTTCCTTAGCTGCTTTAGGCCATCCTCAGATAAATGCCCGAGTCTCTTATGCCATAGGTCCAGGTTCTTCTCTTTTGTCACTGTATTTACTATTTCTGGTTTGGTTAGCAGTCTTGTCCTGTAAAGAGTGTTCTTAAGCCCCCCTTTGATGACAATCATTGATCCTCAAGTGAGCTTCCAGATTTCACTTCCAAAAAGGTTGTTATTTCCTTCTTTATCAAACACATGAGTTGATAATAAGTTTAATCTTAGGCTTGGGATGTGTCTCACTCCTTTCAGCAATATTTCAGTCCCTGTCTCTATAAGAACCTTGATCTCTCCCATTCCAACAATGTCTGCCACATTGTCATCTCCCATTCTCACTTTTCCAAAGGAACCAGTCTTGTACGTTGTGAATATGTACTTTCTAGGAGTGCAATGATAAGAGGCAGCAGAGTCTATTATCCATTCATTGCTGGGGGGTTTCCATATTTGTCATCTTCGGTAGAGAGAACTACTAAGGCTTCTTCATCATGTGCAGTGGCGGTAGAGTTTTCAGGAGAATTGTTTTGTAGTTTCAACCAATATCTGCACTCCTTCTTGAGGTGCCCTACCTTCTTACAGTGGAAACATACCTTTGTTTCTTTCCTTGCTTCACCACTTCTATCCTGGGATTTCCTATCTTGGGATTTCTCCCTGGATTTCCCTCTCTTTTGACTATGATTCCTCTGCTTGGATCTGCTACGATTTTCTATTGTTGCTACAATGGTTTCCTTCCCTTGATCAAATCCTTTCAGATCATTTCTTCTTAGTTCTTCATTTATCAAATTATCTTTCACCACTTCTAGTTTCTGTCCATCCTTTGGCTCTGTACTATGAAGCATCATAACTACGGGGCTCCAAGATTCTGGCAAAGAGTAAAGCAAAGGCAGCTTAATTTTTCTTCAAGTGCGAGACCTGCTTTAGTCAGATGGTTGGTCACTTCCAACCACTTGCTTATGTATTCAGCCATATTTCCTCCATCTTTATATCTCATACCAAGTAATCAATGTAGTAGCGATCTCTGATTTTGAGTCGTATTGGGTTCGAATATTCTGGATAACTTTTCACATACCTTCTTCGCATCTGTTTCTTCTGAAATAGTAGGTGGAATCCACCCACTGTCTGATGAACTCGACTGTTTGCCTATGCAGTAATTTCCATTTAACGTCTGTGTAATCAGTGGGCTTGGCATCTCCAAGTTCCACTGGTTCATACAACATCCGTCCATAAAGAAGGTCCTCCATTCTGCCCCTCCACTCATAGTAGTTTGTGGAGGTGAGTCGAATCATGGAATAAGGCTCGAACGACATTGTCTCTTGGTTTCTTGACCGGAAGTGCTTCAGGTCTGCTTCTTGATCTTCTTGATCCTTTTCTTCACTGGGAGATTTCAGATTTCTTTCTTGCAGGCTCTCGACCTGCATGGGCCACCAGTTGTTGGCCTAATCAACTTGTTCTTCTCTGAATTTAGTGTTGTTTTCGTATCGGAGCTCTCTTAGGTGCGTTACTTAATCTTTGTAGATACGACACCGGAGTTTTACGTGGAAATCGAAGTAAACCCGGAGAAAAACTAGGAAGGGTAAATTCACCCTCAATTCACTATAGATAGTTTACATATTACAAACGAAGAATGAAATGTATGCTCTAGCTACTTTCAATCTGCTCTGGTCATGATCTTTCCGATGATGATCTTGGCTTCACTCGTTCTCTGTTTTCCTGTGTTACGCTGCTGCTTTGCTGTGCCATTTCCCGGCTTTTATTTAACTGCCACAGAATCTTTTTTTCGTACTTGGGCTTGTATTACTTCTAGCCCAATCACTTCCGGCCCAGGTTATCTTTCAATTTGGACTGAGCGTTGTCCAGCCCACATCTTTAACCTCACAAGTCACAATTGCATCACAGTATGAGCTAAGGCTAGAAACTGATATGCATAAAATGAATTCACATGCAAGCTTTCTAACGACCAAATCCATATTTTAAACATCATATAAATTCCAACAAAGAGAACCAAAGTAAGGTTTGAATCTTATAGTAGATATGCCAACTAATCCAATTTCTATTTTTTTTCCAAACAGATGATACGAGATGAAATGGCAGTACCCAAACGAAAAACTAAATAACAAAAAAACTAAAAATAGGCAGTACCCATCACCTCAGCGCAAGGAATGAACATACAGAAAATCTCCCAAAAAAACTAACCTACAATGTTGTCGATACGCAAGGAATGTAGGTGCCTCTGGTTCTACGAGCAACTGGTTTCTACGTGATTATTCGAGCAACTGGTTTCTAAGAGCAACCGGAAAAACAAGAAGAAGGGGCCTCTTCAATCGTTCAGAAAAAATAAATCATTGTAAAACCTAATTTCATAAGGGTATAAAAGTCATTACACAATCGTGTTTTGTCTATCACTGCTTCAAACGTACTGCCGTTTGACCGCAATTTTCAACGGTGAAGTGATCGTAGTTGTATATCATGTTTGGTAAAAATAAAAAAAACTGCGGCACGTTCACCGCACCGGGCGGTGAACCGGAGAACCAAGCACACCATTGCATATACTCATAAATATTACAAGATTAACAAATGAAAATGAAAGGGGGAACCGTAGAGTAAAATAAAAAGAAGGTTGAGAGATATTTATGAGTAGGGTAGAGTAGGGTCAAGGGGATGGGGATATTTTTGTCATAAAATAACAGAAATGCATTTTACCCATCCAAATGAATGTTTATATTTTTGAAAAACTAGAATGTATTTTTTTCATTTATTTAAAAATTGAGACGAGAATGAAAAGGTTGATGTCTTATGTAACTTAATCTAAAATGCATTCTAATTATAAACATATTATCAAAATTGGTGACGTTTGCCTACCGTCCCCAATTTACGGACCGTGTAAAAGATATGACATCCAAGTTACGAAATTACAAAAACTATACTCTAACTTTAATTAAATGTGCATAAGACACTTCAAGTTTATAATATCATTTATCATTGACATTTTAATGAAATCGTTAATATTTAATATTTTATGCAAAATCTCAAACATCAATGTTCAATTTTATATAATTTTTCAAAGGAGTCTTATTTGCGTACTTTGTGAAGAATTTTCAAACGGTTATCCAACTTACTGAAACTCATGTACTATATGTCAGGGATAAAACATTAACATTATTGAAAACTTTAGGTAAGATTCTTGCAATTTTACAAGTTAAGAGATTAATTATGCAATTTTCTTTTATACAAAATGGATCAAAACACTATCTTAATCACATCACATTCCACAAATACACGAGAAATTCAAGCGTATGATATACATAAAGACGAATTTAACATTCCTTGTATTGACCAAATTCTATAGAGTACAAAATGTATCAGTATCATCTAAACATCTCCATATGTGTGCCAACAAATTATTAAAATAATAATGATTTCAGATAGAAAAAAATAATCAATAAATTCCTTCATATATCCAAATAGGTCTTATTTTATCTTTAAAATTTAACAAAAAACTTATTCCTCATTAAATTACATAGTGACATCACACAGTCATGTGTCATAAAATACGTTGGGAATTGTGAAATTAGGGTTATAGTATTAATTGTCACATTAAAATTTGAGTTATATCTAATCTAAAGTTTAAGCATTTAAAATATTTTTTTTTGTAACATAACAAAATGTCTTGCAATCTTATTTGACTTGCAACCAGGGGTGGGCCTGGGTCATCCCAACCCGTACAAACAAGTCAACTCGTAGGTTGATCTGTTAACTATCATTGTACGGGTTGGACCGTGATTTTCAATTTTGAATATTTTTTTAATGTTAAGGTTAAAATTGAATGTTTTTTAATTTTAGAGTTTAGGTTTTTCAATCTGTTGACGGGTTGGGCCGTACTTTCAACCCATCGGGTCAACCTATTGACGTCAATATATGTAGATAAACATGTAATTAATACTGATGTGATGTGAGTAGATAAAATAATGTTTTGCATAGTAATACATCGTCTTCATGAATTATTAAATAATAATATATTAATATTTCTTTCTATAAATAGACGTNAATGATCAATTTATCGGTTTTTAGTTATGATTTTACTTAACCAAAACCTGGTAAACTAGCACCGATTTTATTCGGTTTCGATTACACAGTTTAGTTGTTTTAGTTGATCCATTATTGGTTTTTTATTGGTTCGATTGTACTATTTAGTTTAAAAAGGACAATAACAAATATCGTTAACAAATAAATCAAAATTCAAGAATGTTTGACATTCGTAAATATTATAACTATCAATTTAATATATCAAGGTGATCTCCATAATCAATATATTATAAAAAATAATTAACATTGATATGACTACTGGACCGAGTACTATGAAATGGACTCAACTCAAGAGTTAAATTTAGCCTAAGACTTTGTCTAACCCAAACAAAAGACACTTGGATCTAGGAGTGTTCATTCGGTAAATACCAAATCGAACCGAATTTCATTACTAAATACCGAATAAGTCAAACAATTAGCTACCGAATACCGAATCGAATTTTTTCGGTTCGGTAAATATTGAATTGTTTCGGTTCGGTTTTGATATTTACCGAATTTCCCGAAATTTAATTAAATTAAATAAAAAATTAATCATAATAATATATTTAATTATATAATTAAATACAAAAATATTAGTTTTAAATTAAACAAAAGGTTAAATTAGTTTTAAATTTTTTACCGAACCGAAACCGAATACCGAACTGGCCAAAATTTAAAAACCGAATACTGAACCAATTTCATAATTCGGTATCGATTCAATAAAAAAATCGATATTCGATTTTTACCGAATAGTGAACAACCCTAGTTGGATCTAAACAGAATTGTGCAAGCAATTTGCAAAGTGATAGAAATCGATCTTGGATGCGGCTTTGGATAAGATTATGCTTCGCAGTCTAAAAGCGGTCCAGACATATTCAATAAGCCCATGAGTTTTAAGGAAACTGTTGACAATTATGGTAAGTATATATCAAGGAGAATGTTTCATATTTTAATGGATCTCATAACAATTATTGACGAGAAACAAGGGAAGGAAAGAGGACGATGGAGCCATTCCAATATTCTATAAATACTGGTTCGAATTCTAGAGCAAGGGATCGGATTTTCAGTTTTCATGTCTTGCTACCTTGAGTGCTACTCTCGAATTCATTTTCTAGAGGAGATTTCAGACTACGTTCACCAGTTATGGATCTCATTTTTCCCCTTTCAACAGCTTGTTTTTGTTATCACTTTGTAATCTGACTTATCATGATAGTTGGTTCTTAGTAGTCTAGTAGCCCATTCAAGAATTGTGTGATTTGTATGAAGTTCTCCCGTTCAAAATATTGTTTTCAAATATTACAAATACATGCTTGTGCAGCATTACGATGTTAAGATTCTGGAAAGAGGATGAGGATTAGAAGAAAGGAGAGAGTGTTAGAGAGAATCGGGGAAGAAGTGAGGAAGGAGGGAGGAAGAGTTTGAATAAGTTTCATAATCGATAATCTGATTGTTCCAAAACACAGGTGTTTTATACCCTGTCTTACATAACGGGTATATGACCGTTGCTAAAATCCTAAGGCCTAACGGCTACTGAATTGGATCCCCTTCATCCTTAGTTGTCCAAGATGATGATCCGACCCAAGGGTTGAATTGGATCTTCTCCAAGTTCCTAGTGGCATACTTCTTTCTACATCGTTCCTTGCTTTGAGTGCTCAGTTCCTGATTTCCTTCCATAAGCTCCTTTGATTGTCCTGCAAGAGTACAATTAATTAGACAATTATCAGTTGAGTTCGTAACATTACCCCCGCCTGAAGAGGATCCTTGTCCCCAAGGATCAAAACCAGGAAATTTGTTGCGGAGCCAATCCAAGTCCTCCCATGTCGATTGGGAAGGTGAAGATCCGTCCCATTGAACAAGCAATTGTGTGGCGGGTTTCTGATTACAAGATATGATGCGCCTGTCCAATATTTGATGTGGTTGAGCTGATAAGGTTCCTGAATCAGAAAAGTTTGGAGAGTGAGATACGGGTACGTTCTTTTTCCCTAGGTGAGCCTTCAGCATGGAAACATGAAAAACTGGATGAAGTTTGGAATCCGGAGGTAAGGCTAGTTTATATGCGACAGAGCCAACTTTTGATATGATTTTGTAAGGTCCATAATATCGAGTTGCTAATTTGAGGTTGCGGCGTAGAGCAATAGAATTTTGACGATATGGTTGCAATCTAAGATATACTAAGTCGCCTTCTTGGAATACTCTTTCAGAACGTTTCTTGTCGGCATAATGCTTCATTCTATGTTGGGCTAAAGATAAGTTTTCTCGCAGGTGCTGGAGGAGTTGTTGTCGTTCTTCCCAAAAATTATCAGCCTCTATATTTTCAGAGATAATAGGAGAGTCTCCCGGGAAGAATGAAGGTTTGTAACCATACAAGGCTTCAAAAGGAGTGGTCTTTAAGCTGCTATGGAACGAGGTATTGTACTAAAATTCCACTAGAGGTAACCATTTAGTCCATTGATGGGGATGAGCATGGCAAACTCCTCTCAAGTAAGTTTCGAGACATTGATTTACTCTCTCTGTCTGGCCATCGGTTTGTGGGTGGTAGGCCGTAGAGAGGCTGAGTTGGATGCCTGCTGAATTGCATAATGAATCCCAAAATTTACTTGTAAATACACTATCCCGATCAGAGACAATATCGGATGGAAGACCATGCAACTTATAGATATCGAAGAGGAATATTGAGGCCACTGTGCTGGCTGTATAAGGATGAGACAAGGGGCAGAAATGAGCATACTTGCTGAACCTATCAACCACGACGAAAATGGTGTTCTTCCCTGCTGAAGGAGGAAGTCCGTCTATGAAGTCCATGCTGATGCTTTTCCACTGACGATCAGGGATTGGTAAAGGCTGGAGTAAACCTGGTGAGGCCGATCTGTCATAATGAATCTGATGGCATAAAATGCATTCCCTGATCCAAGCTTTGATGTCTTTTTTCATATGTGTCCAATAGAAGTAGGAATGTATCCTTTGATAAGTTGTTGTAATGCCGGAGTGTCCTCCAATTGGAGATGCGTGTAAAGCTGTGAATATTTTCTCTTTTAACTTGGATTTTCGACCAATACAAATACGATTGCCCTTTCTCAGAATTCCATCCAGGAGAGTATAATCTGGATGTGCTGCTTCATTTAGAATTTTATCCTGACAGATGCTTTGGAGCTGCTGATCATCTTCATAACTTTCCTGAACTTCGGTTAACCACACTGGTTTGGCACATGAGATAGCTAAGAGAGATTCTTTTCGAGAGAGGGCATCAGCAGCTGCATTGTCAACCCCTTGCTTGAAGTGAATTTCAAACTGAAAACCTAACAACTTAGCCATCCACTTTTGCTGAAATAGAGTTCCTAGCTTTTGCTCCTTGAGATACTTAAGACTATGATGATCAGTTCGGATGATGAATATTCGTCCCATTAAATAATGTTTCCATCGTAAGATGGCATGGACCATAGCGATCAACTCTTTTTCATAAACGGATAATCCCATGAATTTGGGACCTAAGCTTTTTGAAAAATAAGCTAGAGGGTGTTCATCTTGAGAGAGGACTGCTCCAATCCCATTGTCGCATGCATCAGTCTCAACTATGAATGTCTTTTGGAAATCCGGGAGGGCTAAAACTGGTACTGAGGAAAGAACATCCTTAAGTTGCTGAAATGCTGAAGCAGCTGCATCTCCCCAATAAAAATTATCTCGTTTGAGTAAGTGAGTTAAAGGTTTGCTGATAAGTCCGTATCCTTTGATAAATCTCCTGTAATATCCCGACAGACCCAAAAAACCTCTGAGTTCTTTCAGTGTTTTAGGAGGAGGCCAGCTGATAATATCCTGAATTTTTTCTGGATCGGTTGCAACTCCTTTATCCGATATAATGTGTCCGAGATAACCAATGGAATGTTTACCAAAAGAGCATTTGGACGGCTTAGCAAATAGACTGTTAGATCTCATAAGTGATAAAGTTTGTGCTAAATGTGCAACGTGTTCATGCCATGTTTTGCTATAGATTAAAATATCATCGAAGAAAACGAGTACGAATTTTCGAATAACATCGGCAAAAATTGAATTCATCATAGATTGAAATGTGGAGGGTGCATTAGTTAAACCGAAGGGCATTACTAAGAATTCATAATGGCCGAGATGTGTGGAAAAACTTGTTTTAAAAACATCTTCAGGGGACATTCTAACCTGGAAGAATCCGGAACGTAAATCTAACTTTGAAAAAAATTTTGCACCATGCAACTCATCAAGTAAATCATCAATAAGAGGAATTGGAAATTGGTGTTTTACCGTAATGTCGTTTAGATACCTGAAATCCACACACATGCGCCATCCACCATCCTTTTTCGAGATAAGTAAAACTGGAGAAGAAAAAGGACTCTTGCTGGGACGAATAAGGCCTGAATGTAGAAGTTCCTTAATAATGTTTTCAAGTTCTCCCTTGAGGTGGTATGGAATTCGGTAGGGTGGAAATTTCTTTGGCTTGGCATCGGGAATCAGAGTGATGCTGTGTTCAATATCTCTACGAGGAGGCAGTTTATCTGGATCCCTGAATATATCAGAATATTATTCTAGTAGCAACCGCAAACGAGGATCAGGATCAGGTACTTCAACAGGCAAGGATTCCATATGGAACAACTGTGCTAGCCAACAGACGTCCGATGATTTAAGCGATTTTTGGAGCTGGTGGGCACTGATCAATGATAATTCAGCCGAGGAGCCTATACATGGTATAGAAAGAGGTCGACCATCAGAGTGAACTGTATACGTCATATTACGGTAACTTTGTGAAACTGGATTGTATCTTCTCAACCAATTGCCTCCCAATATCATATCATATGCACCGTTTAGATTAAATAGCCTGAAATCAAAACAGAATTCGAACGAATTCATGGACCAGCAAAAATCCTTGCATAATCTGTTACTGATGGTGCGATGGCCGCTGGCCGTGGCGACCGATAATGGAGGGGCTGCCGTGGTGATAAGATTGAGTGAAGTAGCAAACTTTTCGTCCAAGAAGCTGGTCGTACTGCCATTGTCTATTAAAATGAGGATATTCCTAGTACCATGATGTCCAATGAGGCGAAAATGATTTTCAGTGGATTCTCCATGAATAGCATTGATAGATAGGTGAGGTGTGGAGATAATGTGAGTTGAATCTGTTTCTTCTGAGGATTCTTGATATAATGCCACGGGTGTTAGTTCCTTCATATCAATGGCTTCTTCTTCATCTGCTGATAATAGGTACAATTGCTTATTTGAACATCTGTGTTCCCGAGAATATGGAGCCCCGCACTTAATACATAATTTCTTTTCAAATCTTTCTCGAGCTAATTCATCAGGGATGTGATGGCGTGGATTTCGTGGGCGGAGGGTTCAAAAAGAGGGATTTGGAGGGTTGTTGATCCTGTTGGATTGAGAAGGATGAATGGTTTTTCTAAGAGCAGAAAATTCTTCGTCTTTTCCCTTGATGAAATCAATTATGTCTTCTTCAGAATGCAAGTCCACAAAATTGGCTGCGACGCGTAGTTCCTCCTTAAGTCCTCCAATAAGAACCGTCATGAAGTTATCAGTTGTGAAATTAGGATGTAAGACTGCTACGTGACTCCTGAGTTCATCATATGTATCAAGACAAGCAGCGAGTGTTCCTTCTTGTTTCATA
Source organism: Utricularia reniformis (assembly GCA_009725065.1). NCBI lineage: Eukaryota > Viridiplantae > Streptophyta > Magnoliopsida > Lamiales > Lentibulariaceae > Utricularia > Utricularia reniformis. The sequence goes on from RWGZ01000455.1 coordinate 362,529, forward strand.
TGCATAAAGTCCGCTAGCACTCGACGAGGGTGGGATGAATCAAAACGCTTTAACAGGGCTCTTACAAATAGATCCCAGTCAGAAGAGGGGGATAACGTTCGATAACCATGTAATTATTTGTCTGCCTTCCCTGTGAAGGAGATTGTTGCATAGGTGAGCCAATCTCTCTTGGGAATTTGCTTCATAACAGAGAAATACTGTACGATTCTCCTTAACCAAGATCTGGGGTCAGTACCATCGAAGGTAGGTAAATCTACCTTGGGTCCTCGGTACCAATCCTGATGGGGTTGGTTTATAGTCTCTTCTGGGGTAGTTTTTGGTGTAGAAGAAACGCTGCCCCCTTGGCCTAGGATGGATTTGTCCTCCGCCATGGTTCGCATTTGTTGGCAGAATGACAAAAACTGATTTTGGAAGGATTCCATATTTTCCTTCAAATTGCGTTCCATCCGTTGTTCTAGGGCCTGAACAGAAGTCTGGAGGTCCAAATGAACCTTATCCAACTGTATTTGGAACTCGGAGTTTGTTGGGTTCTGGTTCGGCATAAAGGCTTCTAAACACTCTGTATCTTCGAGATGTTCAGTTAACGTTCGTTGGTTAAGTTTAACCTGATTCTTCCTTCTAGGACCCAGTTTGACAATAGCGCTTACCAACGCTCTGATACCACTTGTTAAGATTCTGGAAAGAGGATGAGGATTAGAAGAAAGGAGAGAGTGTTAGAGAGAATTGGGGAAGAAGTGAGGAAGGAGGGAGGAAGAGTTTGAATAAGTTTCATAATCGATAATCTGATTGTTCCAAAACACAGGTGTTTTATACCCTGTCTTACATAACGGGTATATGACCGTTGCTAAAATTCTAAGGCCTAACGGCTACTGAATTGGATCCCCTTCATCCTTAGTTGTCCAAGATGATGATCCGACCCAAGGGTTGAATTGGATCTTCTCCAAGTTCCTAGTGGCATACTTCTTTCTACAGCGTTCCTTGCTTTGAGTGTTCAGTTCCTGATTTCCTTCCATAAGCTCCTTTGATTGTCCTGCAAGAGTACAATTAATTAGACAATTATCAGTTGAGTTCGTAACATACGAATAGGTAGGATTTTGTTGAGTTCTTCCCATAGCTTGCTCAACTTAATGTAATACATTGTCACATATAAGTTCCCTTGAATAAGAGAGTTAACTTCTTTCGTATTTTCGAAAATAAGGGGGCATTTGCTTCTGAAAATCTTTCTTCAATGTCTTTCCGTAGATTAGACGCATTGATCGCATACATAAAGGGTATTTTGCCATTATACCCACTGTTTTTTCATCCGTTTGACAAAATACCGAGAAAGTAAAAAAAAGGTGTAAAATATGAGTTAAAAAATTGTGTTTCTCAATGAACAGCTTCCTAATTTGTTTGTCAAATCTGCGCTTGTGGGCTTTCTAATTCTTACAGATTATGTTCTTTGGGCTGCAAGGTTTAATAATCAAATGAAATTTTATTGCAATGAAATTGAGATTAATTGAATTTCATTTGATTTACAATTGAATGCAATGATGAACGGAAACAATAGAGAGTTAACATTTTCACTGAAACAAAAAATAGTAAAGAAATGGATGATTCCGATTACTCTGATGAATTCTCAACCCCTAAAAGGTTTTAGAGATCAAGCATTTTTAATCGTCTTCTATTAGATAGCAGCGGTGGTGGTTCGAGTAGTTCCGACGACGAGGGTGGCCGGAGCTGCGGCCACGAGGCTACGGCCGTTTTAAATGAGAAGAGGTTTTAATTCACTGGATAATATATCAACTATTTTTAAGAAGAAGTTTTAAATGAGAAACACAATGCTACGACCGTTCATTGAGAAACACAATTTTTTAACTTATATTTTACAACTTTTTTTTACTTTCTTGTGATGGATGGGTATTTTATCAAACGGATGAAAAAACTGTGGGTATAATGGTAAAATAACCCATACATGAAGGTATAAGAGATTTCCAGGGTCGTGCCGCTCAAGATCCAAGACCACATAAAGGAATCTACGGACTTCCAAATCAATAGTCATTTGAGGTATGTTCTGGTGATGGCACATCTCCCGGTCTAAGACCAATGGCATGGCATTGCACCATCCACAATTTGCGTTACCATTCAATCGAAGTGGATCGTAGGTAGAAGTGTTTGTGGAGTTCATACTCTACTTTTTGAAGAGATTTTGTGTATTTGCTGATTCTTGATTCAAATCCACGTGTTTTAATCGATGCTGGTCATAGGCTTTTTAATAGCTTGATTTTTGGTATTCCCGAAGCAGAAGGAAATGAATATATAATTTTTCAGAGATGAAGTAAAGATGGGTAAGTGAATTGAATGGTTCATCGAACTGGTACCTTTATCCAGCCATTAGCAAAAGCAATGGCTAAAATAACAAAAGGAGTTGACATTCCAAATATTATAATGTAAGGAAGAGGAGTCTTCATTGGATTTTCACCCTCTCTTTCACCCGCCGTCTGCCAATACCTACAGCACAGGTTCAGGTTCAGGTTCAGGTTCAATTGAATGCAATGCAGGTAAAGGAAGAAGAAATTTACTGCTGGGGCTCCTCCTCTTTAGTGATGAACTTCTTCTTCCCAGATTTCTTGAGCTCCTCCAGGTTTCCTCCTTCTCCTGAAGAGATTATCATCAATCACTATGAATTACACATATATTACTCTCTATTTCAACCTAAATTTGCTGATATTCCCAACTTTTGCTTCCTTTTTCTTGTAGAATGAAGAGCGTCGAGGGGATGATAAGAGGGAAATGGGAGATATGTTGGTGTCTTGAACGCGCAAAAGAGCCCTGATTCTGCTGCCATCTGAAGTTAATTTGATGAAGAGAATTCTATCTCATCCAATTTCAATGGCGTTTTGTTTGATCATCACTCCTTATCCAAATCTAGACAAGTGTATCCACAATACAAATCCCAACCAACCTTATCCACATCATTCATACAAATCCCAACTAATCCATTTCCTTATAACTTTAAATGAAATCTATAACCATCAAATAAGAAACGTTTTCGTTACTCTTGTTTTATATTACTCAATTTCCTATATCATTATTTAGATTAGATTGTTAGAAATACCACACACAAATTTAGTCCTATAATTTCATCATTTTGATCCTTAAAACTTTATAATTATGATAATTTTAATCACAAAATATGAAATAGTAAACCGATTTCCATATTTTCTAAGTTTTGGTAAAACCAATCTCAAAGCTTCAATTTTGGCAAATAAAGTTTTCGGCCAAAATCGATTTTATTACTTTCGTATCTGATTTGTCAAATATTAAAAACTTAAAATACCAAATCTACTACTACTTTAAAGTTTAAATACAAAATATGTTATTATAAATTATATGTATTAATTTTGTCAAAGTATAAAAGTTTGGAAATGAATGTGTCTTTCTGGTATAAATATTATTAAATTAGTATACTTTGAAATATAATTAGTTTATATTAATGGAAGGATGCCTTATTTTTTTAAAAAAAATTGTATTTAAATATATAAATAAAAATACAATTAACACACAGAAAAAAATGAAAAATTACTAGTTCACAAAATATCAACTCATCGGTTGTTTGTTTTTCAGCGCCCTTGATTTCTACATTCCTTTCCACTTTCGTCCGTCTTCCCCTCGACAATTGTCCCCTTTGTCTGAAAGGAGCCTTTGAAGCGGCGACGCATTTTTGGTGGACGCCTCCTTAATTCCCAACATATGGGTCGTTCGCGCGCTGCCTCTCACGCCGTTGTGGCGGTTGATCTGGAGCAGAGGTTTGAACGTTCTATTGATCTCGAATTTGCGTTTCATTCTTGATATAAATGCTGGAAAGAACAACAAACAGTAGAATTTTATCAAGGAAAATTAATGTTGCAGCAGCCTGGCTTTTCTCATTGAACTTGTTAGAATTTGGGACGGGTTACCTGTTGTTGCTACTTTCTGGAATTTAGCTTTTCAAATTTAAAGATATTTTATTCTGAATTTAAGAATATAAACCCAATGCCCTCTGAGCATGCATCCATTGTAAATGTTTCTTATAATGCATTTAACTCTGTATTCGTTTCTCATTATTTTGTGAGATAACATTTAGTTTATACTGTTTCTACAGTCGAGCCAAGAGAAAGAAGGGAAATAACAACGTCCATAGTCCAGGGAGCGTGGCTGCTGGTATGGAACTAACAAAAAAACTAACTTCTCACATGTTTATGGAGAAAATTGGTGATCTATTGTGTAAATTGACTTCGTTTGTATGAGGAAGTTTTTGGAATGGCTGATTTGGAGAGCACACTATACCATTGCAACTACTGCAACAAAGACATTTCTGGAAAGATTCGGCTGAAATGTGTAACTTGTTCAGATTTTGACCTCTGCGTTGAATGTTTTTCTGTTGGTGCTGAAGTCCATCCTCATAAAAGCAATCATCCTTACAGAGTCATGGTAAGCTAATCTGAAAGAATGGAATGGTTTCATTTGTTTTGTTATTTATAAGTTCCTTAGTGCATATTTCCTTGGATATGCATTTATAATTAAATTTCAAAACACTAAAGAGCCATACTGGCTTCCCCCTTATAATTAAAAGTATGTACTTGAAAAGCATATTTATTCAAGTCTAGAGTAACTGAAATCCACAACTTTAAATGCTAAAAGATGGTTAATTTTTCGTTTTTTAATGCTTTTTTTACTGAAATTTTTTCTTTCTATTCGTTTCCCTTCTCATTGCTCTCGGAGTTCTTTTTCCAGTGTGTTCATCAAGGATCACGTTATTCACAATGTTGTAAACTTCAACATGATCAAGTAGTTTATTTCCATTCAGATCTGTACTTAGATGTGCTCTTTTTTTCTTAATTTTCTTGCCCTTTCCGTCTTTCTCTGCACCATTAAAGTTTTCTTAGAAAACCAAGTTCAACAACCGGAAGATTTGTTGCACCTTTAAGAAATTGTTCCTTAGTGTCATGCAGCATTGCTGTTCTCATAAACAAATATTGGTGGCCTAAAGTTCGTTATTTTCTGATTAGTTTTTTCCTTGCATACATTTTGTCTCCATAACAATGAAATCGTTTAGAATTATGTACTAATGTATCTCACTATACACCATTGATTAGTGATTTCTTGTCAAAATTCCAACCACTATATTTTGAACTTACCATTGCCTTCTGTTTTGTATTGTACGTTGGATGGTGTTAGTGAATGTAGGTTGCTTTGGCATGATTAATTTTCTTTCTTCCCCCTGGCAAAGGAATTGGTGATTGGATGTACTTCAGATATGATTTCCTGCTGTGCATGTAACGTGTCTTTGTAAATATGGGTGTTTTATTGTTTCATAAGTACGGCTTTTCCATAGCCTAAAAGCAGAATCTCTTGGTTTAAGAAACATGTGGTATATTCTTATGATTAAATAAATGTAGCTTTTGTATTAGCTTGGATATATTTCTTTAGTAGCCTGGAAAAATCTTAATATACCCCTTAAGGTGTGGGAATACTGTTGATGTTTCTAAAGTAGTTGTGCTTATGCCTTTTAGCACTTTCTGATTTGTTGGGTGTCCTCACAAATTGAACAGGACAACCTAGCATTTCCTCTTATATGCCCTGATTGGAATGCGGATGAAGAGATGTTACTTCTAGAGGTACTTCATCAGTTTTTATATACTGGTCATTATTTGGCCACTCAAATTTTATAGGAATCTTCCTGATGTATGATGTATGCATTTCTTTTTTCAGGGTATTGAAATGTATGGTCTTGGTAATTGGAATCAAGTTGCTGAGCACGTTGGAACAAAAAATCGATCTCAATGTGTTTATCATTATGAAAACATTTATATGAATTCTCATTGCTTTCCTCTCCCGGTACTTACTCCAACTTCAGAGTTCATATCCACAATGCTTCTTGGACCTTCCGTGCAAGTTTATTAAAAATGTGATACTTGTTTCAGGATATGTCTCGTGTGATGGGAAAGAGTAGAGAGGATCTTCTTGCATTGGCCATAGAAGATGAAGCCAAAGAAGGTATTATTTTTTTAATATACATTTCTTTGTGTTTTTGCTTCTTTAGTAATTAGCCTTTAATATTAAATATGCAAGAGATTAAACACGTTCATTTATGATAGCCTTTGTGCTATCAGTTTAACTTGAATTATTGAATAAACAGAGCGTTTTCAATTTGTTTAAGTGGTATTAATGTCAGTAATTTATGCCTGAGGCAGCATACTATTGCTTTTTTATAGGGCTTGCTATCTTTGAGCTCATACAACTCTGTTTTTTGTATGTTTCCTGCCAAATATTATCTATGAGCTCATCAATCATGTACCTTAGTTACCATTAAATGTGATTTCTGGTTATTCAGTGCCACACATCTGTATAGCCTTTATTTTATTAGTTTCATTACCTCAGAGTGTTCGCCTTCACAAGATTTTGATTTGAAAGAAGAGGCCTTGTTCTCACCAAGAATCAAGTATGTAATTTCGAGAATTTCTCATTCCAAAGTTCCCAGATGAGTTTTGTGATTGCCAGTTGTGTTTTTTGACTATACTTATTCAGGGTTGAAGATAACAGAAAAGAGGATCAAACTGGACCATCCAAAACAATTATATCATCTGGTATGGCAGTTTTTTATACTTATTGGCTAAATTGATTTTGAAAAGTTATCAATTAATTACAAATGCACTTTGAGGTATTATTAAAGTGGATCTGTATGCATTGATATCTGCTTCTTTAACGGAGTGGAAATTTTATCTGTGTAGATTCTAGTGGTGCCAAATTTTCATCAGGTTTGAGTAAGAGAGCATCCGATGAAGTCCCAGGAAATGATACAGTTGATCCCATTAAAGAAGAAGGCAAGCATTCTCTAAACTCATTGCTTGTAATATCATTATATTTTTGCTTTCGTAACTAAAATGGGTATACAATATTCAACTATAAGTTAAGCAACGGATACCTTTTCATGACCAGTCCTTTTAGTTAGATTGCATGCTTCAAATTCATTCATGACGCAGCTGGTTGTCTCCAATGTTTTACACAGACAGAAGTATTGGAGAAAAGAAACTGAGGGTGTTAGTTGAAGAGGGTGTTTCTCTGAAGGAATTAAGTGGATATAATTCGAAGAGGCAAGACTTTGATATAGAGTATGACAATGATGCTGAACAGCTGCTGGCTGATATGGAATTCAAGGATACAGATACTAATTCTGAGCATGATGTAAAACTGCGGGTTCTACAAATATATGCAAAACGGTAGTTTGTTGTTTATTTTCTGCTTCATTTTGATCTGCAGCCTTTGTCTGGTGATTTATGCATTCCTTGAGTAGAACTATGATCGTTCAGGCTTGATGAAAGGAAAAGGAGGAAAAACTTCATTTTGGAAAGGAATTTGTTGTATCCTGACCCCTTCCAAAGAGACCGTGCCGCAGAGGAGAAGGAGCTGTGCCAGCAGTATAGAGTATTCCAGAGGTTTCATTCTATAGAGGATCATAATAATTTGCTGACAAGTGTTGTTGAGCATATGCGTATTGTGAAAAGAATAAAGGAGCTTCAGGTATTTGCATCTTTTTTTTAAAGGAAATGTATTATGACAGTTTGGGAACAACGCAAGGTTATTCACCAGTTATACATCGTATGAATCCGACCGGATACCTAGGAAAATAACATTAGTTAATAAATATCTAGATCTAGGCAATATTGATCTCAAAAATTGCATTAGCTACTGCATCTCCCGGTGCTATGATCCACTCTTGTAGTCGAAGTTTTTTTTATTTTTCCTCTATGCTTCAATAGATCATAAGAAAAGAGTTGTATTTTGTATGGTGTCATATCAAGGCCTTTGAATATTTTTTATTCCGATTGAACCACAATATCCATAGAGCTATTGTTACAGTAGATCTCCAAGCATACTTTAGCATCCTCGTAGATGGTATTTGCATCTGTTATCTTCTATGAAAGCTCCTATTCATTTTGCAAGCCATTTCATGTATATTCTGTGGTTTGGAAATAGGAGGCTCGAGCTGCTGGTTGTCGCACATCTGACGAAGCTAGAAGGTATGCAGACCAGAAAGCTAAAAGGGGATCTGAGGAAAATGGCAGAGAGTCGAAAGAAATATCCCCAACTATAGCAACCAACAAGCTTTTGCAAAATTTGGATAACGATAGACGAAGTGAAGGTTCTGTCTTAGCAAGATTCCCTTTGCTAAACACTAACCTTAATAATTTGTTCTTATTTCGCAGATAAATGGGACATAACCGGATTTCTTGGAGCCGATCTACTTTCAGATGCTGTAAGACTGATTAAAAGAAAAAAGATACTAAGTTGGTTATACCAGAACATTAATTATGTTTTTTTGCAGGAGAAGAAAGTTTGTTCAGAGATAAGAATATTGCCTATACATTATCTTGACATGCTCCAAACAATGTGGGATGGAAAAATTACAAGGAAAGCTGATGCTCATCAACTATTCCGTGTTGATCCGGTCAAAGTTGATGAAGTATACGAACTTTTCATTAGAAAGGGTAATTGTGAATGATTTTATTCTAAATAAGAAATAGCCAAAATGATGCTTTTTCTTATTGGTCAGAATGGATATACAAAGTTCCTTTTGTATTACAGCTTGAAACTTTTGAAATCGCCAGTTCGCAAACAAGACTCGTTAAGCTTTTAATTCATTCATTTTTTAGTAGACTCCATAACCTCAGCCTCTATGGTGTTCAGGACTAACAAACACTAGAAATCTAAAAGCACGTAAATCACCACTTGTGTAAATGCAATGAGCCATGTTAATTACATAGTATCATACAAAAAGAGATAAACTCGAGGCTAAGGTTGTAATGACTACTATGGTTGGTTGTGGTATTAGTTATTTATCATTATGGTTGGTTGTGATATTTTCACGAAAATTAAGGAGAATCCTTTTGATGTGATAATGATCGAACCGTCAAGTGGGAGAATCCTATAAATAAAATTACTCATACAAACAGCTACTACAACGTAGTTTTTAGTTAAGAGAAATCTTGTCATGCTTGATTTGTTCATAAGATTATGTCTAGATTAGGAAATAAAGAGTTGATTTAATTTCATCCTATGGACGGTAGATTGCATTCACATTACTTGTCAAACACCCTCAAATATGTTTTTCTTCATCTATCTATATATTTCTTCTATACTAGATAGAAATGGATCTATACAAATGTGCAAAATAGTAACTATAACCAATGGGGAAAAGGGGACAAACTAATTACATAATAGTTACAATGACATATTCAATACAAGACTTACATGGAAATTATATCCCAGAATCACATTTATAAATAATAAATATACCTCCCCTTCTCTTGCCATATGTAAATATGAAAGGAAATAAACTGCGAATAGTTAATAAGCTTCTCGATATGCAAAATCATTGTCATCAATGATCAAAAGAGAGGATAAGAATAAATTACAACAAGACATCGTTTCCTCACGAATGGTATAAATGATGAAAAACGTAATTGAATAGAAAATGATTTATTGATGATAATCGATATATTAATTGTATTAAATATAATATGAATGAAAAGAGTTATGTAGAAGAAGACAATATTTAAACATTTAATGTTTCTTAATTTATTTAAAATCTTCTCAAATTAATTCACATATTATGGAGCATCTTCCTTGATTTGATATTTAACTTGATCGATAGAAATAGTCTCTGTTATTAGTAAGAGCTAGAATTGGCTTCACCTTCCCATACATAGTGCTTGCCTATTTGTTGAAACCTCTATATTTTAAATACAGAAAACCATATAATCTTAGCTAAGATTCGCATAAGCACAAAAAGTGTCGAAAAAAGACCATGCAGACCCGTTCAGATACAAGGAAGGCTTAATAGAATCCCACACCAAACTGACCAGTTAAATTGCTATCCGCAGTCTGCACCATCCTCTTTAGTATCCTATTAAGAAGTAACATACTCAAATAATGTACCTCAAGAACTTGGCCTTTCCACTTTGTGCTATTGCAACAAGGCAATCAACAAGCTCATGTCGTGTCATGCCAATCCCAATATCTCTGTAATAATAATATACATATAAGTATGTGGAAGGGAAAACTATGATTCAAAATATTACATAATTGTTACAACTCCATTATCCTTGTTACATAATTTTTCCAAGGCATCACTTGCATTATTGGAAAACATAAAAAGGGTATTCTATTAGAATAAAGATTCACAAATGGTGGAAAGATTGGTCACATGAAACTGTATGTAATTAGCATCATTCAATAAATAAATCAGGTAAAACAGATAAATGATACTGAAATGAGTTATGCACAAAGAAAACAACACACTAAATCCACTGGGATTGATTCATGACATCAAAACTTACATGAAAAAATGTTCCCCTGCTCTGGGAAAATAAATGAATGAGGTCCCAAGAAGAATGAACTAAATAAAGCATAAAATTCAAGTAAGACAACTGTGTATATTACAACTATGATTATATATACGCTAAACCAAGCCACAACAAATAATATGGAGCGCAAGGAGTCAAAACCCAAACCTTATAAGCTCTCAAAGAGAAAACTTGTTCATTATTATATAAGATGTTCGTCCATTAGACAGCTTACCTACCAAAGTAGCCCGATACCCTCAGCCAACCTTCAGTCAATTAAGAATTAGAGTTTTTTAGCATAACTCCTTTTTTTCTGGTCAGGTAAACATGAACTAGTTAGATTTTTATATAAAAAATGGATTTACATGATTTTCTTTTAGCATCACTGGGATTAGGTCTTAAATTTATATTAATAGCTCCAATGAGATATTTCTCAAATTCATTTCAACAAAGTGACATGTATGATGATGAGCATGATGAACCTCGGCTTGGTATTCATATTTTTTCTGCAGGTTCTCTTGGTTAAAGTTGAGTATCCCTTCTTTGTTTCATTGATAGCTTCAAACTAGATAGCATAAAAATAGAGTGTTATGCTTCATTGGAAAGAGTAAGGATAATAGAAAATCCAAATGTTCTGACGCCCAATAGTATACCCGAAATATATTAATGAACAAAATATACAAGAAATCTAGGATGATTGAACTAAAAAACCTGATGCATAGAGGAGGAAAGACATCGATATCGCGCCATAGAATCACGTAGAAAAAAAGTGAAAGAACGCCTCGCCATGCTCTGCATTGTAAGTAAACTGGCAAAATAATTGAGAGATCATGACATCATGGGAGATCATTGCATCGCTCTTGTGTTGTTATTTTGACATCTTCGATCTAACTTCACTTCATCCGTTTTGGTTAAATGGAGGCTAGTTCCACTTCAACACTACGGAAAAGAAAATGGGGTTTAAAGTGTTGAGCACAAGTGATGCTTTAATCATAATTCATCTAATTAAACATGTTGAATGGGATGAGGCGATGCTAGACATCCATTAGCAAGACGATGATGATTTGACCTAAAGAAGGGAATAAAGTTGGAAAATGGGTCTGGGGACAAATTATAACTAATTACAGCACTAAATCCCAAAATCAGGTTCAAATGCTACTCAACACCCCGCAACTCAATGGTAATATTTCTCATATTTATTTACAACGGCTATATTTCATTACTCTATAAAATGTAGAAACATTAGAATTTATATCATCTATTGAATGCAACACTTCTCCTATTTTTCAAAGCCTACAACAAAGTTCTTCAACAAAGTCACATTAAAGCCAAAAATTCAAGCAAGACCACTCAAGCTTGACTACAAAACTACTTTCATCGTGTTTAGAGTGGGATAGTAAAACACAATACAAACAAACCACGACATCACAACAAATCTGTAAGACCAAACTACACCAACAATCTCATTTTTTAGCTATTGATCTTATCACCCATGAAATATGTTGTCAAACTCATTGGCACCCACTATGTTCGATGGGAAAGAGTATCTTGTATGGGTAAGCAAAATGCAAATTTACTTTCAAAACCAACATCTATGAGATGTCTTCCAGAAATCTACTGAAACTAACTTCAATAAAGGTGATAAAATTATGGAGGAAATAGATGAATGCTCAAAGAGCATAGGGCACACAATGTGCTCGTCAATGTTGTACTAGGAGATCCTTATGACTTGATAATAAACTACAACACACCTGTAGAAGCATGAGAAATTCCGACAAAAGCATACACTATCACAGGATATAAGCTTGAACAAGAAATAGCTCACAAATGACAACATCTTAACAACCAGAATGGAAGTATGTAGAATCAATCAATCAGTTATCCGAGTTGCTCAATAGCATTCTGAAACAACTTACCCAACTTCGAGAAACTGTAGACAACAGGAGGATAAACGAAAAAAATCATCTAAGCTCTTCCTAGCTCATTTGATCAAATCATCATATCATTGTAAACGGCTCGCTGCATAAAAAACTACTCACCATGTCAGATTCTAGACGCACTGCAAAATGCTGAACTCAGGGAAAGTACACGTGCAAACAAAGAAAGGAGTTAGAGAGCTTTCAAAGCGAACTACAGTGAAAAGAATTATTCAATAACAGAGAAAAACATTGGACCCTATCCTCCATGCCCATACTGCCGTGAGCTACTTTTGACATCGTGACAAAATCTGCTCCTACTGCAAAGAAAAGGATCATATAGAAAGAGTATATTAAAAAAATGAACAAACTAATGACGAGAGGAAATCAAAATAAAAACTCTGAAAAGGCAATGAATACTAGCATTGTATCATTTGAGTTCAATGGAAAAGAATTGATTGATATTTACTCTTTGTGTCTAAACACAATTCTAGCATCACCATTGAACATAAGAAACAAAAAATCTGATTGTTAGACATGCAGTAGCAAGCACATAACAAATAACTTCTCATCATTCCTATCATACAAGCTTATCCACGGAAAGATGGTCGAAATTGCACAAGAAACTTTTATACAAATACAAAGAATTGGTACTATCCAGTTAGAAACAGAAATAAACATGCTCAATATTGAAAACGTATACTATGTCCCTGATGTATCTCACAACCTGTTAAGTGTTGGATAGTTAATGGAGAGGAAAATGAAATTAATTTTTTCAAACTTTGTTGTCAAATTACTACCACGGGCAAAAGTGTTCTAAAAATCAAGATGAAAAATAGAGTATTCCACCTAAAAATACATCATTTAAGAACGATGGATTCCTCCATGTGCCCGACTGCCAACGATCGCTCAAAATTATGGCACCGAAGCTTTGGTCATTACAACTACACCTCCTCACAAAAACTACAAAAAGGAAACTTGGTGGAATGACTCAACAATAGAATTACCCCAGGACAACATATTTGTGATATTTTCCAAATATGAAAACAATGTAAACTTTCATTTTCTATTAACTCTTGGAAATCTGAAAAAAACTTAGAACTAATATATAATTATGCTTATGAACCAATGAAAATACAGACTCTAGGCGGAAGCATGTATTTTCTATCATTCATTGATGATTTTTCTATATGTTGTTGAGTATTTTTCCTCTCTAACAAGGTTGAAGTTACAAATTGCTTTAAAAAAATCAGAGTCATGGCATAAAATCAAAGTGTAAATAGAATTAAAACTATACAATCCGACAACGGAAGAGAATACACACCCTACGAGCTTATTGAAATAGGCAATAATGAAAGGAATCATTCCTCGATCCTAGAAATGCTATCTTCTTCTCCTTTCGGGCCATGAATCAGCCTTCACCCTCCAAAGCACAACAAAATGGAGTGAATGAGATGAAATAGAACTACATGGACAAGGCCACATGCTTAATGTTTGAAACAAAATGTACCTTTTAGATTTTGGGAAAAGTTGTAAACACTATTGTTTACCTACTCAACGGGCTACCTACAAAGGAAACATAAGAATTAAAACACTTTTTGAGTTGTGGAATGAGTATACCAGATGTGTGATATCTAAGAATTTTTGGAAGTGTTGTGCTACATATATACCCCCAAAGAAAAAAGAATCAATCAAGATAAAAAGGCTCAACATGGAGTACTCATGGGCTACAGCGACATTACCAAAGTTTACATAATTTTTGACAATGAAATATGCAAAATTATATAAGCTGAGATGCAATATTCGATGAGAGAAAAGGAATGAGTATGGAATGATAAATTGATGGACACAGCTCAACAATCAAAATATTCATCATCGTTATTAAACTTATTTACAAATCAACTTAATGAATTGATGGAGAACATAGAAGAGAACATTGTACCTAATTATATTGATACACTCCGAGAGGTACCTTTAACTGAATAACTAATCATTCAACAATCTGATAGTGAACCAAAGACATACTTAAAGAACTCTAAACATCATAAAGGAGAAAAGTTAGTGGGTGAAGATCATGATGAAGAAAATTCAATGACTAAAGATGCTGGAAATACAAGTATGATCAGAATTCATGAGCTCCATTCCTACCAAACAACCAATTGTGAGCCAATATTTAATTCTCAAAATTATAATGATGAAAACTGAGTGGCTAAAAACTATGAAGAAGACAATTTAGTGGTTGAAGATTTTGAAAATGCAAGTGATTTCAAACCTCAAGAACATAATGATTGTCGAATAACATCCTGAAAAATTATATTCTGAAAATTCTGAAGATGACTTATCTTATGAGAAGGAATGAAATGCAGAAGTAGATAACTCAGCCTTTGAATCACCAATGGAAAACAACTCACAAAATCTCACTGCAACAGGTCGGGTTTCAGATCAACAAACTCGAAGGGATACTAATACCTATGAGTAAGAAAATCCAGTTAAAAAATTCATATCACTAAGAGACATATATGTCATATGTTTATCAATCGGAGAGCCAAATACATTCATTCAAGCTGTACAACATTGTGGATGGCATCAATTTATGATTGAAGAACTAAACATGATAGAAAAAAATCATACATGGAGCATAGTCAATCTTCCCAAAAAAAGAAAGGCTATTGGTGTCAAATGGATTATGATAACTAAGCTAAATTTACATGGGATTGTAAATAAATTAAAGGTGAGATTGGTTTCTAAGGGATACTCACAAATGGAATGCATAGACATTACTGAAACCTTCGCAACAGTGGCAGATTAGACACAATCAAATTGTTATTGGCCTTAGAAGCTTGCAATACCTGGAAGATCATCCAACTCGATGTAAAAGCAGCCTTTTTAAGCGACAATCTTCATGAAGAAATATATATCAAACATCCTACTGGTTTTGAAATAAAAAGGAAAGAGGACAAATTATTTATACTACAAAAAACGCTATATGGTTTGAAACAAGCACGTGGAGAGTGATATAGTAATATCAACACACTCTTTAAAGAGCGAAGTTTTATAAGAAGCAAGAATGACTCCACTCTCTACATTCTTGAAAAGAAAGATTTAGGGAAAATCATTATATGTCTGTATGTTAACGATATTTTAATCACGGGACACTCTAAAGACTTGATAAATCAAACATAAGAAAAACAGATGAACACGTTTGAAATGTCAGATTTGGAAGAAATGAGATACTTTCTTAGAATAGAAATAAAGCAGGAAAAATACTATTTTCTTGACTCAGACCAGATACTCAAAAGATCTTATTAGAAGATATAAATTGGAAGAAGGAAAACACACATCTATCCCTATCTCATCATATGCAAAGTCAATCTCTTGACTCAGACCAAATACTCAAAAGATCTTATTAGAAGATATAAATTGGAAGAAGGAAAGCACACATCTATCCCTATCTCATCAGATGCAAAGTCAATCTCCGTGAATGCAGGTTTAAAGAAAAACATGGTTGATCCAAGCAATCTTATAGAGGAAAAAACATACATAAGTGTAATTGTCTCTCTCATGTATCTGTCAGCAACCAAACCAGATATCTCCTTCGTTGTTGGACTCTTATCCATGTTCATGTGAAAACAAACATTATATGTACTTTGATGCCGATGTGAAAGTACTTAAATACATTAGAAGCACTCCACACTTTGGATTGCACTTTAAAAAATGTGATGAACCTCTCACTTGAGTGATATGTAAACATCGATTTGCATGTGATTGTGATGACCTAAAAGCAACAACGAGTATGTGTTTTTCCTAGGAGGAACTTGATTGGAACAACAAAAAACAAGAAATTATAGCCCAATCATCAATTGAAGCCTAGTATATGATAGGAGCAGCAGCTTCAAATCACGTAATATGGCTTCAAAAAATATTTACTAACCTCAAGATAACAGATTTGTTATTTGCATAGCATAGAACCCTACAATGTTTGGAAAAAGAAAACACATAAACATCAAGTATCATGTCATACGAGATTATGTACAAGATGAAATTATAGAGCTAGAACACGTACTCTCTAAAGACCAAGTCGCGGACATACTGACGAAACTCCTCTACCCAAGACAATTTTGTCATCTTCGACTTATCATTGGATTAACAACAACACCAGCAAACTTCAACGCTATGGGAATAATAGAAGGACCTACAAGCTTCTACACAGTCGAAACTGCAGGATGATTTAATCATGCTTTATCTAGTTAAACTTGTGGAATGAGATGAGGCAGTGCTAGAGATCCATCAACGATAAGATGACGATTTAAGTTAAAGAAGGGGATAAAGAGGGAAAATGAGTCTCGGTACAAATTATAACTAATTATAATACTAAACCCCAATTGAGCCCAAAATCAGGCTCAAACGCTACTCAACATCCTACGGTCATATTTATAGTATTTATTTCTAACGGCTATATTCCATTACTCTATAAAATGTAGAAACATATGTCGAAACATTAGAATTTTTACCGTCCATTGAATGCTCAAGAAATTAGCAAAGTCAAATTAAAGCCAAAAGTTCAAACAAACCACTCCAATCTTGGCTACAAAAGTACTTTCATAAATAAAGAAGAAGTGAGAAAAATCTAGACTACAATGAAACCAGACCAATGTCACGATGTGGATTGCTCTTAACTGAGGATTTTAGTTACTGAAGCATTTCTTGTAAGCAAGAGTGCAAGAGAATGAAACAGGGGAAAAACTACGTTATAGCATCTATGTCTTATGGTTGTAGAAAACTTGTTTATTTATAATGTCCAGTTTACCACTTTACAAAAGCGTAATAGCAACTTCATTACTTAAAACAAAAAGTTAAGTTCTACGATTTCTTCTAGACATATTCCCTTTTGTCTTTAGCAGTGACCCCTATGTTGCGTCCTCAACATCCCCCTCGCAACAGAGGTCATAATTCCTTGAAATACAGAACCATGTATGATCCTGATCTTTTGCCTTAAGCGTTCAAATGATATTCTTCCCAGTCCCTTTGTTAGAATATCGGCAATTTGGTCTTCAGAACGCACATACTTTAGTTTGATTTCTCCTTCTTTGACATCTTCCCTAAGAGCATGATATCTTACCTTGATGTTTTTTTCCGAAATGTGCAGAGTTTTTCCTATAGCGATTGTCGCCTGATTATCTAGGTGAAGTGTCGTAGGTTGGTCTTGCTTAAATCCGACATCTATCAGCATTTGTTTGAGCCATGCAATGTGATTAGATGCAAATGCAACAACAATGTACTCAACTTCGGTAGTGGATTGTGCGACAACCTTCTATTTTTTGGTGCACCAAGAAAAATGAGAGTCATTTAAGAAAAATATGGAACCTGATGTGCTCTTGGCATCCTCCGAGTTCGCATAATCGCTATATGCATATGAGGTGAGTTCCATTCTGTTCTTGTGCTTAGAATAAGGAAGAAACAAACCATAGTCAATAGTGCCTTTGATGTAGCGTAGGACTCTCTTGGCTAATTTTCAGTGAGAGACTTTTGGCCTGTGTATGTATCTGGATAACAAATTTACTATGAAATTGATATCATGTCTGGTATTTGAGAGATATAGGAGGCTTCCAAATATCCTACGATACAGGTTTGCATCAACATTTTCTTCCTCCTCATGTGCATTGACTTGCAATTTTTGTTCAATAGGATTTTTCGTTGCATTTGCATCCGTCATATTGATTTTTTTCAGAATTTCAGTAGAGTATCTTTGCTTAGAGATCAGAATTCCAGTACCCGATTTTTGAGAGATTTCCATACCGAGAAAGTAAGACATTTCCCTAAGGTCTGTCATTTCGTAAGCCTTGCACATAGCTTGTTTAAAATAAGTAATCATATATTCATCATTCGCAGTGATTAGGAGATCATCCACATAGAGTGAAAGAATAATGGTGTTGGTATCTCCCAATTTTTTTACAAAGACAGAATGGTTGGCTGCAGATTTTGTGAAGCCTATATCAGTAAGTGTTGTATTGATTTTTTTCATTCCAGGCTCTCGGTGCTTGCTTGAGACCATATAGAGCCTTCTTCAGTTTATAAACTTTGGATTCATTTCCAAGTTGGATGAATCCTTCTGGTTGTTGAACAAAAACCTCATCTTCAAGTGTTCCATGAAGAAATGTTGTTTTGACATCTATATGGTGCACTTTCTATCCTTTATTTGCTGCTATAGATAGAATTAATTTTATAGAGTCAAATCTTGCAAGCGGAGCAAAAACTTCATTGTAGTTGATTCCTTTGATTTGAGAGTATCCATTTGCCATTAATCGTGTTTTAAATTTGTTGATAGTTCCATCAGGATTCATCTTAGTCTTGAAGATCCACTTAACTCCAATAATATCTTTGTCATATTGTATGTCCACTAATTCCCATGTGTCATTTTTTTTATAGAGGATAATTCTTCCTTCATAGCACACAACCATTTACCATCCTGAGAGGCTTCATTAAATGTTTTGGGATCAAAAACTCCAAGACATACATCAGCAACAAAATCATTCATGGGAAGAGTTTGGTCATAGATATCTGACAATTGTTTTGTGTTCACGGGCATGTTTTCTTCTGAATTTTCATTAGTATTGTTCAATAGAGTTGGTGAGAAGTCATCCATGTTAGCAGAATTATAAATTGGTCTAGTATCTTGATCAGGTGAATAGTCTCCATCATAATTGGTGTGTTCTTGATATATATCCTCAAATATATTATCTGTTTCAAAACCTTGGGAAGATTCAGTTGAAACTTCTGGTTGAGGAGTCAAAGGTTGAGCTCCAGTATGTGTTTGAATGAGATTTGGTTCAAACTACTCTTCAGTATCAGAATCATGCAAATTCATACGATGAGATTCAGATCCAATCTGTAGATCAACACCTGTACAACAACATAGAGACATTTTAATTCGGTTAGTATTCCAATCTCATTCCTTATCTTCCTCAAATACAACATCTCTACTAATGCATATGGCTTTAGTTTCGGGAAATAAAATATGATATCCCATAACTTCGGAACAGTACCCTATGAATACAGTAGTTTTACTTTTCTCATCTAATTTGGTTCTTTTTCATTAGGTATATACACGTGACAAATGCTCCCAAATACTTTAAGGTGCTTTACTGATAGCTTTTCACCATGACACATTTAGTATGCTGTTTTTTCAGATAAACTCCTCGAAGGTAGTATATTTAGCATATATACAGCAGTTGAGGTAGCTTCGACCCAGCATTCTTTAGATAGTTTTTTTTCAAAGAGTAAGTACCTTACCATTTCAATAATTGTTCTATTCTTAGAGTGTAGGGTGCAGTGTATTGGTGAATTATTCCTTCTATTTGACAGAACGGATCAAGAATTTTAAATACAAATTGTAACGACCCGCCTTCCCACTTGCACGAAATTGTCCGCTTTGGATTAGGCTGACCCCAATGACACCCACCTAGTCCTCATGAATTTAATTTTTCCCTAGCCCCCACACTTCTTAGTGGGTTACCCATCCCTGAATTGCTTTAGGGTGAGCACGCTTAACTTTCCAATTCTAACGTTTTTCTTGCCACTTTGCTAGGGAAAATGACTCGTGCAATGGAAGACGAATCATTATACTTAACATACGATCGTTCCTCATCTATAGCCGATATAGGGATTTGCCTAAGGTGACCTCTCGTACCCCCGAGGGGTCCTTACACAAATTCTCCACCATTGTCTGATCTGAGCCTCTTGATCTTTTTTTCAGATTTCTTTTCAGCAATAGTCTTACATTTTTTGAAAATCTCAAATGTGTCAGACTTGTTTTTCATTAAGTAGATCCAACAAAATATACTAAAATCATCTATAAAAATAATGAAATATTTACTGCCACTCAAAGATTCTTCTTTTATAGGCCCACACAGATAAGTATGGATGAGATCCAATTTATTCAATAAACGGTGTGTGCTTATTGGAAAAGATAGTCTTGTTTGTTTTCCCCTTTTGCAAGTAAAGCATATATAATTCTTCAAATGAAAATCAGAGAAGTCTAAAACCATACCATTTTTTTGTAGTATCTTCAGGTTTTTGATTCCATAGTGTCCAAATCTTTGATGTCATTTTTGAGTTTTGTTTGTCATTGTAAAGCTGGTTTCATAGGCTGCAAGACATAGAGTAAACAGGTTATTGCTAAGCATTTCAGAAGTGATGCATGTGTTCTGATCGTGGTGCTCAATCTTGCATTTTAGTCCATCAAATTAGAGTATGAAATTGTATCTTAAGAGATGTCCAAGACTCAGCAGGTTCTGTTTTAAATTCGGAACATAAAACGTATTTTATCTCCATTAGTACATTGTTCCCTCTTAAGTAAATAGAGTCTATCCCTCTTATGTGAGCCACATGTCCAGTGGCATATTTCACCTCCCTTTTTCTGTAGGATGTAGCTCCTTGAAGAGAGATTTATCTATACATATGCATTTGGAGCATCCACTATCAACTATCCATCCGGATTGAGTATCAAAGCTAGTGAGAAGGTTGATTTCGAAGTCGCACATGTCACCAAATAGATTGAGTTCAGCAATGTTAACTTGCTCCATAGTAGCTTTCTTCGTGGGGCAGACTCGCTCTATATGGCCAAGGTTATTACATACGGTACATTTAATATCATGCCTCCATCAGTAGTTTTCTGGTTTGTGGTTGCAGAGTAATGGCTTGCTCCAATTATTTCTCTTTTTTATTTCCAATTTGATACTTGTTGGTTTTTTCCAAATTTGAGAAGCTGTTCCTTTTCCTTTGTTCATTTGCATTGCAGCTGCTTCAAAAGCCTCATGGCTGACTAAAGTAATTTCATTTCTTGAAACATGATCATCATGTTCTAAAGATCTTATTGATATTTTCTTTTCTGAAGATTGCAGTGAACTTATAAACTCCATGAATATAATCTTTTCATCTTTAATTCCCATAAGTTTCCTTAGCTTGTCACACTCTTCCATAGCAAAAAGTTTTGATTCGAACTTGTTTAGTAGACTCATTGTGGCTTTTTCAATTATATTTTCGTCCGTGAGGTCTCCTCCAAGGGCTCTAATTTCATTCACTATCTTCATTGTTCAGTCATAGTACTATTGTAGCGTCTCTTTGTTGCTCACTTTGTTTGCCTCAAAATCTATCATGTGGTTTCTGATGTGAATTTTTCTTATCTGATCACCTCCTTCGTATTGCTCTTTGAAGAGATCCCAAATTTCCTTTGGAGTATGACAACTTGCTATTTTATCAAACATCGTGTCTGTAACCGCATCATGGAGTATGGTCATTGCTTTATATATGAGTATCTGATATTCTTCTTGAGCTTTCTTCTCTTCTTCAGTAGGTGGAGTAAAGATGGTTCCCGGTGTTTCCTTTTCGATGACTTGCCATAGTCCCTTTGACTTGAGTCTTGTGGTGAACTTTATTGACTAGTAGAAGTAGTTGGTCCCATCCAATTGAGGAGGGGCCTGAGCTACACGAGTATTACTCATGTTTGGAAACAGGAACAGAGAGTTTTACCTCATTAGAATCTCCGATACCATGAAGATTTTAGTTACTGGAAGCATTTGTTGTGAGCAAGAGAATGAAACTGGGAAAAAACTGCGTTATAGTATCTATGTCCTAGGGTTGTAGAAAACTTGTTTATTTATAGTGGCCAGTTTACCACTTTACAAAAACGTAATAGCAATTTTATTGGACGGAAGGCATCTTTGGTCTCCATAGTTTTGATTTTTTGGTAATTTTGGTCCCCAAACTTTCTAATTTTAGCAAAACCACCCCCAAAGTTTTGATGTATATAAAACCTCTCCCCAAACTATCATTATTTTAGCAAAATCAATCTCAAAACTTATGTGTGTGTGACATAATTGGTCCCTAAAGTTGTAATTTGTGGCAAATAAAGTCTCCGGACAAAAATTACGCAAATTTGATCCTCAAAGTTTCAGATTTTTGGCAAAATTGGTCCCTAACGCCGTTAATGATCCTCAAAATTTGCAAAACATGACAAATTTAGTCCCCAAACTTTTGAATTGCTAATTTGGTCCCCAAAGTTTATATAATTTGATAAAATAAGTCCCCAACGAAAGAATATGATGTTTTTTATGATTTTTACCATACATTTTAGTGTTATAAATTGAAAAATTATTAGTCTTATATCTGATTTGTAATTTTCGACATAACATATAACAACGATATCAATTTGAATTGCGAATGTCAATATTTGAAGTTTATTAATGTTTAATGAGTTTATTTGTTGAAGTTTTCATTTAATTGTTTCTCGAAATTTATTTTGACAATTTCCGACAATTTATATATTGACGAATAAGTTTCGATAACGTTCAAAATATCGGTTGCGTTAAATTTTTTTCCGTACCAGCCAATATACATGTTTGGAATACCGTTTCGGTGTAGTATAACTATTAAGGCCGGAACTTGTCGAAAACACTGAAATATCATAGAAATATCATTAATCGTATTTGTATACTCATACAAATATATTGACTAATTCGTTATTTAATCGATTTTCGAAATTTATATATTGACGATTTGTATGAGTATACAAATACAAGTTAACTGTATTTCCAACAAGTTCCGTAATCGATTTTCGGAAATTTATAAATTGACAAATATATTTGTATGAGTATATCGATAGCCAATATACTCATACACATATATTTGTATGAGTATATCGATTGTCAATATACTCATACACATATATTTGTATGAGTATATACTCATACAAATATATAAATCGATTTTTGATAATTTATATATATTGACTATTTCTGTATTTGTATGAGTATATTTGTAAATATTTAATTTTAAGATCAAGCCCGATATCAACGATATCGGTTAAAATACCTAAAAACTATTTTATGTTTTTTTTAAATTAAATTATTTTTTTTAAAAAATATATTGTTTATTTAAAAATAATAATTATTATTATTTTATTTTTAAAATTTATTTTTTTCGGATCGGGTCTATATGGATTGGGTTTCCGGGTACAAACAGGTGACCGCAATACCGATCAAAATATCGAAAAAACTATTTTATGTTTTTTTAAAATTAATATTTTTAAAAATAATAATTTTATTATTTTTTTTAAAAAAATATTGTTTTTTAAAAAAAATTAATTTTTTTAAATATCTAATTGACCCAGGTCATTTCGGGTCGGGTCGGATTCCGGGTTTGACCCTAACGGTAAAATTAACGGCGTTAGGGTTAAGTGGGTACCGATTTTGCCCAAATTTCAAAACTTTGGGGACCATATTTGTTATTGTGTGTAAACTTTGGGGACCAGTTTTGCCAACTTTAAAATTTGAGGGTGGTAATGTATTAATGTTAAAACTTTGATGACTTAATTTGCCAAATTATTAAACTCTAGGGATTCAATTTGTCAAATTAATCAAACTTTGGGGACTAATTTTACTCTTTAAAACATTGGGGGCCAATTTTACCAAATTATCGAAACTTTGGGGACCTAAGACTCTATTTTCTCAATTTTATTACTTAAAACAAAAAGTAAAGTTCTAAGATTTCTATGATGCGTCCTCAACATTAACTTGTAGTCCGACAACAAATCAATAACAATGTCCAAAAGACAATGAACAAAATTCACGCCACATGTTGAATCCAGACTCAACCTTCGACCATAGACGCAAGTCCTTCTGTTTCTTTGCTTTACCTCCATCCTCAGGCTTGAACAGTCATTATATTTCCTTTTAATAATATCCTCCCTTCTTTGGCTTCTTCTCCCTCATTCCTTTGCTTCAAACTGAGCAGCAAAGTTTCATTCTTACATAAAATTGGATTGATTGCCGTTATGCGCATGGGTGCCCACAAAAAAATGGAAGGATGCGTGACGTCTAGACAGGTGTGATGGGCTTTATTAGTACATATTAGTTTTTGTCATTAGGCTTTGTTGTAGTCTTTAGTGTTGGGTTCAAAGAAGATAAAGTTCGATATTTAGAAAGGCTTTTTGATAGCAGGATAAAATGAAGAATTACATAGAGATTAAAATTTATTTAAAATAATAACTAAAAGCATAAATTTAGGATCGGATTTTGTTTGTGTCTTTGATCTAATCTTCACGAGATTTGTTACGGTTGACTGGACTGTTTCTTCCAACGGATAATTCAATATTTTCACATTTGGTGATTAGTTCATTTCCAACATTTAGTATTAAGATTGGTATTGATATTACCCCGGGGTATTCTCGGTATTATGACGCCCCGGGAGCTCGTCCGACATGGCTAGATAATATTTTCGGTATTATCATATATTCGGGTCGCGGTATATTTTTAGGGGTATTCTCGTAATTTGGACCTTCTAGGTCAACGAATGACCACGATATTGGCACTTCTATCAGTTTCGGACAGATTCGGCACTAAACGGGGCCAAGGGTATTTTCGTAATTTGGCGCCCGGGGAGCACGGCGGTAAGTTGTGGCGATAATTTTGGCTGTATGTTCAATATCTAGAGGCAATGAGTAAATATGCGAGGTTTTCTGGTATTCTCTCATTGACATTTCCGACTAATTCTCGACCGGGACGTATTTCCGAAGCTCCCGGACTATATGACTTTTATTCCAATTTAATTGGATATTATTTTAGTACTTTTGGGATGAATCAAATGAAATTGGACTCCTGCGCCTAAAACTTACCAATTGGGCTGGATTTCTCTATAAATATAAGTCTCAGATCACTGAAAAGAGGGTCAAACCGTTATCACGCTTCCTAAGGCCATTTCTTTTTCTACACTGCCCGATCCGCGAGATCTTGCAAGCATTCGCGAGATTCTGCCAATGTCCGCGAGATTTTGCACTGTAACCCCGTATTCGCGAGATTTTGCACTGAGCCGAGACGTTTTGAACTGATCCGCGAGATTTTGAACTGCAATCTAGACTCGCGAGATTTTGCATGCAGTCGGGAGGTTTTGACAATAACTGCACAACCAAATGTATTTGATCGTTTTCCGTGTCATTTTCGCTCGGATTGCCCGCATTTCTTTATTGTAATTGTATTTCTCACTTATTATAGTGAAAATCAAGGTAGAACTTTGCTCTCCCGAGGACGTAAGCTCACACATTGTGGACCCAATCTCGTATATCGCTCGTGTCCCCACAATAATTAAATTCCGAATAATTAAAAAATTGACTGATCTAAGAATAAAAACTCTAAAATATTTTTAGACGAGATCAGTTTGACGCCGTCCGTGGGGACTCGAGATTTTATCTCATTGAGAGCTTTATTGATGAGTTTGGATTTCTGTTATCATGACTACTAGAAATTCTGGTGATGATGTTTTCGATGAAGAGATTGAGGTAGACCCTAATCCTCGGGCGAACGATGAGGTTGCTGCGTTAGCAGAAGCTCAATCGTCAATCCCGAAGGAGCCTCCTACTCAAAATGTCACTGTTCGACCCTCCCGGAGCGGGATTTCATCCGGAAGGGCACCTAGTTTTTATCCTCCTCCGCCTCGGTGTTTATATAAGTATTATGAATT
The DNA here is from genome assembly GCA_009725065.1 of Utricularia reniformis. NCBI lineage: Eukaryota > Viridiplantae > Streptophyta > Magnoliopsida > Lamiales > Lentibulariaceae > Utricularia > Utricularia reniformis. Next base: position 388,324 of record RWGZ01000455.1, read on the forward strand.
TGCGAGAGTTGGCCGAGTTGCAGTCCGTAATAATGCCCGCTTTTCGCCACCTGCGCGCTCTAGATCTACGGATCAAACAGAAACCGATGAAGATTTGGAAGAGCGAAGGCGTACTTTAATCGCTCAATTGGAGCAAGTCGAAGCCCAAAGGAGAACCCGGAGGAACAATGTTACCCCGGAACTCGTTAATGATGAGGTGACGGAGGAAGATACTGATCATGTTCCGGAACCACAAGCGAACACTGCGGCAACCGGAGAGCAGAATAATACTCTGCAAAAGATTGGGGAGTTGATAGAACTGAAGTTCAAAGAGATAAGCGGTAAAATTGAGCGGAACGACGCTAGGATGAACCAATTGGAGGCCAACTTGACTCTTGGCCAGAAAGGAGACGAGTGTACGACGAGCACACCCGGGTCACTCATCAGACCTCAACTTATGAGGGAGATTATATTGAGAATGATAGTGCTAGTGAGCCCATTGGCAACCGAGGAAAGGTTCTGCCATCGATGGAAGTTTTGCAAAGTCCGTGGACCATGTCTTACGCTCTATCGCCATTTTCCACGGCCATTATCGGAGCCACTCGATCCGAATTTATTGAGATGTCAAAAGATCTTCCACAATATCGTGGGTCAACTGACCCACATGCTCATACATTGAACTGGGAGATCCATGTGAGTTTGATGAATTTTAGTGATGCGGCCATGTGCTTCGTTTTTGCCGCTTCTCTTAAGGAATCAGCCCTCCTATGGTTTAATCGTTTACCGAGGCGCTCGATTGTTTCGTATCAGGACTTTAAGAATCAATTTTATTCGGCTTTCACGCCTTTCAATGTGCCAATAAAGTCTATTACTTCTTTGACCGCGTGGCAGTATGATTCTTCGGAAAGGTTGTTTGGTTTTATTACCCGTTTTGAGACCGAGTGTAGGAAGATACCTCGGATTACTGTAAGTGACAAGGTTGGGGTGCTCCAGTTTATTCTAGATGGACACCCGTTATATAACTCTTTGAATAGGGATCCCTCAGAAATTATGGAGGATTTGACATTAAGATGTACACAATACATCCGAGAAGATGAAGGCTTGCAGGATCACGAAGTAATCGAGATTTGGGCGTATGGGTCTCATAATATTGTTGCAAGTCGTGGGCTGGACAAGATTGTCCCGCCTGCAAAACCTAAGTTGAGAGTGTTTCCTACATACAATTATGAACAGATTTCTGCCATTATCGAGCAAAATAATGGTGGATCTCTTCGTTATCCCCCTCCCTTGCAAGAACCAACGCCGGGGACTTACGAATCTCAAGTGTTTTGTCGCTTTCATGAGAGTTTTGGGCATGCAACAAATGATTGTCGGGAATTAATGTCTGAGGCCGAAAGGTTGCTAGAATTGGGTCAGCTTGATGAACTGATCAGTACTGTGGAAGCTCTGCCAGAATCTAAGCTGGGGAAGATCGATATAAGTATCCCAAAGGGGACAACATCTAAGACCCTGAAAGCCGATGCCCCACGGCCAAACACGAGAGGACGTAGGTACGGAGGACAGCGTGGCCAACGTCAAGGAGGTGGCTAGAGGGGATTCTTTAACGGTGGTAGACAGAATCAGCGAGACGGAGGAAGAGGAAACCACTATCGTGGTCGCGGCAGAAATCAGCCGCAAAGAAATCAGCAAGGGTACAGATATGAAGCTTACCCACCATCCCCCGCAAACTAGCAAACACTACCTCCTCCTCCGGCTGGCCCCGACCCGAGCCAACCGATTTTGAATGTTGAGAATGCTCAACCAAGATGGGGTAATCTAGGCCCCAATATTATGACTATCGCCGAGGGAAGAAGTGTCGGTGATTCAAACCGTGCCCGCAAACGGTCTTATCAGGCATTACACCAGAAGAGGCGCTTTATGGAGGTTAACACGGTCCAGTTAACCGATTTGGACAAAATGACAATATCTTTTGGACCTGAGGATTTATCCGGAGTTTTCTCCCCACAAGACAATGCATTGGTTGTCTCCCCTATTATTGATAATCATCATGTTTCTCGAGTGTTGGTGGATACCGGAGCTGCTACCAATATATTGACTCTTGCAGCCTTTGAGCAGATGGCGTTGAAAGGAACCACCCAGCTCCAGCCCGTACATACGAAGTTAGTTGGTTTTAACAATAGTGTTGTTACGGGTGAGGGATCTGTTTTTCTGCCGGTAACTTTGGGCGATCCCGAAATATCAATGACTTTGATGGTGGAATTTGTGGTGGTGGACCTTCCTATACTCCCCTATAATGCAATTCTTGGGAGAAGTTGTTTGAACCTATTTGGAGCTATGGTATCTCAACCACATTTGATGATGAAGTTTCCAACACCGTTAGGTGTTGGGAAGATGAAGAGAGATCAAGAGTTGGCGCGCTCCTGTTATAATGTAATGTGCAGAAGTGGTATGGAAGGATCAAAAGCAAAGATACCCGTTTGTATGGTGGAATTCTCGTCCGAAGAAATTATTGATGCAAGTGACGGACCGTCTTCTAAGAAGTTTAAGGAGAACAATATGAAGATGGAACCTCTGGGAATCAAGACTGTGCATTTATTCCTCGGTAACCCGGAAAAGACAGTGACGATCGGTTCTGAGTTGTCACCAGAGGTTGAGAATGAGGTAATTTCTTTTTTGCAAAGTAACGTAGATTTTTTTGCTTGGTCTTATCAGGATTATGTGGGGGTTGATCCTCAAGTCTGTTCTCATAGACTCAATGTTAACCCATATGTGCGACCAGCTCATCAGAAGAAGAGGAAGTTTTCCCCTGAGAAAGAGAGGGCGATTGATGAGGAGGTGGAATGTTTGTTGAAGGCAGGATTCATAGAGCCTGTTAGATACGTGGATTGGGTCGCGAATCCAGTGGTGGTCCCAAAGTCGAATAATGGATGGAGAGTTTGCATTGATTTTACCGATTTGAATAAAGCATGCCCGAAGGATCCGTATCCGCTGCCGGCCATTGACATGATGGTGGATGCGGCCTGTGGCTTTGAATTCCTTAGTATGTTAGATGCCTTTAAAGGATATAATCAAATTTTTATGCATTATGAGGACAAGTTTTTTACTTCGTTTATGAAAAATAAATGCATTTTTTGCTATAAAGTTATGCCATTTGGGTTGAAAAATGCTGGGGCCACCTATCAACGTTTAATGAATTCGATGTTCAAAGATATGATCGGAAAGTCTTTAGAGGTTTATATCGACGATATATTGATAAAGAGTAAACATGGGGATAACCACATCAAGTATTTGAGTGATTGTTTTGGTATACTGAGGAAATATAGGATGAAATTGAATCCTCTTAAGTGTGCGCTTTGTGTGAAATGAGGCAAGTTCCTTGGCTTTATGGTGTCTGAAAGAGGAATTGAGATGAATCCTGACAAGATAACAGCTATCCAAGAAATGACCCATCCGACGACTGTTAGGGAAGTTCAAAGGCTAACTGCGAGATTAGACTCATTGAATTGCTTCATTTCGCGATCCGCAGAGAGAAGTTTACCATTTTTTAAGGTTTTGCGTAAGACAAATCTTTTGTATTGGGACGACGAATGTAGCAGGGCTTTTGAAAGTTTGAAAGACTATCTGAGTAAACCACCGTTTATGTCTCCCCAATCATCTGGGGAACCGTTGGGTTTATATCTGGCAGTAACGAAAGAGACAGTGAGAGCAGCCTTAGTCAGGCTTAGCTATAAGGAACATAGACCGATATATTATGTGAGTAGGAAATTGCAGGGAGCGGAGTCCCGATATACAGATCTAGAGAAGTTCGTATTAGCTCTGATAGTCACCTCGCGTAAATTAAAGCATTATTTTCAAGGACATCATATTGCAGTTTTGACAGATCAGCCTATCCGGAGCGTGTTATCAAAGATTGATGCCTCTGGCAGACTAGCAAAGTGGAATATTGAGTTAGGGCAGTATCAGATAGAGTATATCTCCAGACGAGCATTAAAGGCCCAGGTGTTAGTTGATTTCATAGTAGAGATGACTCGGTCGGAAGAGTTGGGTATTCAGGAGTATTGGGATGCTTTTGTAGATGGATCAGTGTCTGTCAGGCGAGCCGGTATCAGTGTTTATTTTAAGGAAAGGAAGTCTGGTGAAGAACACGAATATGTTGTAAAGTTGCGCTTTCCCGCGACTAACAATGTCGCCGAGTACGAAGCCTTGATATTTGGCATTAATTTAGTAGTGGAAATTGGAATCGTTCGTTTGCATGCTCATTCCGATTCGCAGTTAGTGGTGAACCAATTCGCAGATACTTACGCCACCAACGGGAACCATTTGTGGATGTATTTAGAAAATTTGAAAGAGGCGGCTTAAAATCTTAAGACATTCGTCCTTACATATATCCCAAGGGAGGATAATACTCGTGTAAACGGTCTTGCAAAGTCAACGACAATTTTAGAACTCTCAGATGAGTCAAAGATAACAACTATGATCCACTACCAGCCCTCTATCAGCCCAGTGGAGAAACAGACAGCCGAGGTGGCTAGTTTGGAATTTTCGAATGAGACATGGTTTTTATTGGATGATGTAACCGACGAACCATCTTGGAAGGATGCTATCGTAAATTATCTGGTCAGGAGAGAATTGCCCACCGATGAAGGTGAGGCCCGAAGGACTATGCAAAGAGCTACGAATTTTTTCTACGTAGATGAGAAACTATATAAGAAAAATTTTGGAGGACCGTATCTTCGATGTTTGTCCTCAATACAGTCAAAGGCCGTTATGGAAGAAGTTCACGCTGAGTACTGTGGTGATCACTCAGCAGGTCAATCCTTAGCGAATAAGGTTAAGAGGGTCTGTTATTTTTTGCCAACGCTGGTAAAAGATTGTATGAATTTTGTTCGGAATTGTTATGTTTGTCAGTTCCACTCAAATGTGCATCATGTGCCAAGAGCTAGTATGAAACCTCTGCCGACAACATGTCCTTTTGATACATGGGGCATCGATATTTTAGGACAATTTCCGACGGCACCTAGCCAAAAGAAATTCTGTATTGTGACAGTGGAACATTTTTCTAAGCGGATAGAAGTTAAGGCTGTATCGCGAGTCCGAGAATAGGAAGTTATCAGTTTCCTTTGGAGATATATCGTATGTCGATTCGGAATTCCCAGGATTTTGGTATCAGATAACGGAATGCAATTCGCTGGAAAGAGGGTTAAGGAATGGTGTGAGTGTTATGGTATTGAACAACGGTTTACTTCCGTGGCACACCTAGAAACGAACGGACTTACAGAGGTTATTAACTGTATTATCCTGCAACAGCTGAAAACACGAATAGATGAATCCAAAGGCTCTTGGGTGGATGAATTGCATAACGTGATACATCACAAAGGTCCACTACCGGATTTAGCCTCTTCTCTTAAGTATATGGCTCTAAAGCCGTGTCTCCAGTAGAAGTGCCTCTTGTTCATATCTCTCATCAAAGGGTGCTATTCGATTATTTTATCAGAAAGAGTTATTGCTTATGATGATGTATTGAATGAAGATATGAGAAAGTTGGACCTTCACTCTATTGACGATATCCGAGATAGAGCTGCAATACGAATGGAGGTATGTAAAAGGCGGGTGGCTAAAAAGCACGACAAAGGCGTTCGACCTATGTTGTTAAAGGTTGGAGACTTTATTCTTAAGAAAGTGGAAGTCTCGAAGCATGTTGGTAAGTTGGATCGAAAGTGGGAAGGACCGTACAGAGTAACGACAGTAGTGAAGGAAGAAACGTATAAGATCGCAAATATGAGTGGGGAGGAGCTGCCACGGACTTGGCATAACTCCAATTTGCGCAAGTATTATGTATAGACGTGACTCATCGATCTTTTTTAAAATAAAAATTTTCCCCTTTTTTTTGTGGTCATATTATAATTCTTTAAGTATCTTTTGTGACGACATGAATTCAATCGACTAGGGGATTGGTAAGGTAGGAGTAGGTCCATTACATTTTAGTACGAAGGATGATGGAATAAATTAAATAGGTTAGATTAGAAATGCAATGTACCGCCTGTCTTATAGTCGATCATTTTCAAACTCGTCAAATTAGATACTGCGTCAAAATATTTTGAACATGATGAGTCTTCCTGTCCGCGGCAGAACCGTCTCTACATAATTACTGTTGGAATATGTTAAGGGTCCCGTTTATTGTGATATAGCCGGCTTAGAACCGAGCATATTTCCGTGGCAAATCAGGGTAGAAGTATATACCTGACTCCTCCATGACACGCCGGCGAGGGTCGCGCCCTCGTCGGAGGCTGGTCCATTTCCGCATGGCACCGTCTTATGGACGGGCCGGATGACGCCGTCTTATGGATGGGTCGAGAGTGCGATGGCACCTTCTTATGGACGGTCCGAGTAAGTGGTGACGCCGTCTTGTGGACGGGTCGAGAATGTGATGGCGCCGTCTTATGGACGGGCCGTGTAAGTGTTGACGCCGTCTTATGGATGGGTCGAGATAATTTTATCGTATCTGATGCAAGTATATATCGGCGGCGAGAGTGTGATGGCCCCGGGTGCAAGTATATACCAGTGGCGAAGATCTATTGGTGAAGGTAGAACAATCTCGAGTTCAAATAACTACTCATTTAAAAGAGGTGTTCGCCAAAGTCCGTTATTTCGAATGATCATTTTTGACTGATATTGAAATGGCCGAGGATCAAGCCCCACTACACTGGGGACTCTTACGCACACTTAGAGTTATCGGGAAATATTATGTGCGTTATTATTGAGCACCCTTACCCGCGTAAGGGAACACCTAGGAATCAGGCAAATTCTTATTATCTCGGAGGCCAATTTCTCAATTCAGATTAATTGCAGTTATATTTTTCTTAAAAATTGGGATGAGAAGTTGAAAAGAAACGAAAGTTGTGTGAAAGTTTATTATTATTTCGGAGGCTAATTTCTCAAATGAGATTATTCAGAGTCGTATTTTTGTCCAAGTGTGACGAGAAGTTAAAACGTAAATAAAGTAATTTCTTAGACATATTGGAGAATACAAAATGCGGGGAGACTACAAAAGCGAAGAAACCATAATATTTGGAAGTTTATTTCTTCTGCTTCTTGGAACCCGAACATTCACATGTCCGCTGGGACGTTTCTTCGCTAGCTTGATTGTCGGAGAGGGGGAATTAGTCCTTTTTTTCTTTAACCTCCGCAGTGGTTAATTTCCTAGGAACAAAACATGCCATTGCAGTCTCATGGCGTTCCCGAGCTCCTACCACACTTGCGGGAATATATATTGGAGGGTCGCGTTGACCCATCACCTCCTCATGTTTGAGAAAATCCGCCACGAGGGGACCCATCTGCTCCGGAAATAGTGGAGCTAACCTTTGAAATGCGTCTGCTGGCGGACCCTCTTCAGTTTCAATCTCCTATGAGTATAGTTGGCAGTGCAAATCCTCTTTGAGGTTGAACTGGAGCTCCCCGAACGGATTTTGCGAGCAGTCTAACTTCTCTGCCGCAAGTACAGGCTCAAATTTTCCAGAGAGACCGGGATCTAACCTCTCTTTCTCCTCAGGTGATAGGGATATGCCCAAAATCCTTTGTATCTGGACACTCCCTCTAAGAAAATATCGGACGGACGATTTTGCGTTTGCTAGGGCCGCCAAATTGCGGAAAGTCGGGGAACGTACTGCGAACTCCCAAATCAACTTTCGGAAGCAATCATTCAGCTCGCGTGGCAGCCTAGCAGCTCGATCCCTACGACCGTCTACGGTAAATTGGAGGGATTCGTTTTTTGATTTCAATTCACTGACCTCCTCTGTGGCCTTCCTGAGAGCCTTTTTATCATCTGCATTGGCGTCCTTGGCCTTCTTCAGCTTTTCCTCGGTCTCAGTTTTGATCTCCTTCAGCTTGTCCTGAGCGTATTTCTCATTCACCTTGAGGGTGTCTATGGACTGCTCGAGGGCATGTCTCTTCCCGATATGATAGGCATCGCACTCCGTCAATTCGCTCCGATGAGCTCGGGTTAAAGCTGCGATCACCTTTTTATGTTCCTCCCAGAGCGCTGCCATCTCTTGGACATGTTTTTCCCGCTGATTTTGCATTAGCTTCTCTGCGGCTTTCTTTGTCTGCTCCCCGATTATATCCGGACAGTCGAGCTGCGAGTGCCTGAGCATATAGTATTCCCCTACGGCAGCCGCGGTACCCAGCTCCATTATTGTCCGCTGCATCTGAAAGGAAGCAAGAGTTATGAGTACATATATATAAGATAGTAGGCAAACAGTTGAAAAGAGGGAACGGTTAATGCCATTACGAACCTCTGCCCCTACACGGCATACCGTCGCAGCTTGGCCCATCAACCGACTAAAGTCCGTAAAGACCGTGTGGTCATCTCGACTACGCGGCAACATCTGCGGGTTCCGGTCAAAATATGATAAGGCCGGACGGTTCGACACCCTATCTCCTCTCGAGAACCGAGTGGTGACTCCGTCTTTTATCAGTACGAAACCGGTCTGGCTCCCCATCTCGAGCCATTCCTTCACTGTAAGCATCGGGATATCCCTTATGCGGAAGGCATCGAGGAACTCAACGGTTAACCCTCTTTTCTTAAGGGGTTCCGCAATCTCCAAAACGGTGGGGCCCTCCACCGATCTTTTCCCCTTATCCAGATGAGCTTCTGGGTTTATCACTCCCTCTGGACGGGTCTCTTGCACCATCTCCTCCACCATCGGGTCTATTGGCTGACCCCCGCTTATTTCGCCTTCCTCGTCGTCCCCAATCACGTCGACTAGCGTCTCGGCGAAATCATACATCCCCTCGTCAGGAGTAAATTCTCCAGCAGTAAGCTCCAATCGCCGGGGCACAGGAATTAGGTCTTCGGGACTCTCGGGGGCCTCTGTAGCCGGCTCAGTTTCTACCTGCTTGAGATTTTCCATTATTGTAGGAGGTTGCGGGAGAGTGACGGGCCTGACTTCATCAGTTGGTGGCTCCGTCTCTTGTGTACTTAGGGCCAACTCGGCCGTGGCAGTGCGGTTCCGAGCCCCCGGCGCCATCTCGAATATTAACTCATCATCCTCCGCAACTAGAGCACGGAGCGATCTCAAACTGTCGCCCAACTTTGAGTGGTCTTCAGCTGGAGCCATTATTTTGTCTGCAAAACAAACAAGTCGCGTAAGCTATAATGTGTAAGGGTTAAGAAACGAGTATGCGTTGAATTTAAAAGGATTTTTCTATTGAAGAAAAGCTATTGAGATGGTTCATGTATGAATGCGTGCACCAAATACCTAATAGTTCCCTACTAAAATGGGTAGGGACTGGAAGTAGACCAAAAGCAACCAGGATCGTGGCATAGAATAAGATCTTCGCAGTCCAGTCTGCATCATCCGATCTGGCGCAATCGAAAAGCGCCTTCTTTAAAGGTCTCGGAATAGTTGCCCGAGGAATGGAATAGTAGGTTTCAGGAAAAAATGGTTACCCTTCTATAGGGAACCGCCAAGGAAGGCTGAGCGGAGATAGTCTCGTGGTCCCCACACCCGTTACGAAAATGTTTTTCCAGTCATGATTCGACTAGGGAGTGCAAAACGGGAAGGGACTATTATGATGCCTCAAGCGAAATAAAATACAACCATGGTAACCGTAAGGGCTGGTGGTACTAATTTGGAAAATTTGGAAGAAACGATCAATGGTCAAAGGAATACGACTCGTTTCCATGAAAATGATAAAGGCGATTATGAAGGAAATTAAATTTGGGTTGAGCTGGAAAAGGTGGATTCTTAAATGAGCAAGGAGTTTTACGATGAATGGGTGAAGAGGAAAACGGAGCCCACACTCTAAGTGTTCAAGGCAAATAGTGTGAGTGGCTATCGGCGGAGTTAAAATTCGATTAGTAGGTCCGGGCTAGTATATAACGCAATCGGAAGGAAGGTGGTATTCCTCCACGACAGATTTCCACTTCCGAGCGTGCAAGCAATAAGGTTGGTCAAAAGTCCGGAGGGCTTTAACAGCGGGATTCTGAGGGCCGAGAGAGTTTTCGAGCTGGGCAATTCGCTCGAAAAAGTGTGGATTGAAGTTTGAGGTGCAATGCAGAAAGGGAGACATGCTGGAATTCGAACTCCGTGAGTTGGATGAGGAGTCTGAGGAATGAGACGTTGAGGTATCGGGATTCGAAGTTCGGGCGGAATCGGAAGCCATTGGTAAATTATGTTCAAAACTATGTTCAAAATTATTTTTTCACAATTTTATTAAGTGTCTCGTGAGTTTTCGTATCAAAAGTAGCGAGAGTTACTGTTCAAGCAAGGTAATCGCGACGTTTTGCAAGTATCCACGATGTTTTGCAAGTAAGTTTCGTTCAGCTTATGTTCAAGTGATAGCCACAAGGTTTTGAAGGTAGTCGCGATGTTATGACACAAAGTCGCGAGTAACTGTTCAAGGGTCGTATCCGCGAGATTTTGGCAAAATGTCGCGAATGGTGTGGAGTTCGTGCAAGTGAGATGGTTATGAGGACAGAACATGGTATTTATAGGGGAGGATTCCCGGATTAAAAAATCCCGAAATTTTTGCCGGATCTCATAATCTGACGTTTTTAGTGTGAAAACGATCACGTCAACGATACGACTCCAACCCTACTCATGGTTTTCTCAAAAAGTTTTCCGAACAGTATTCGACCTTCGGGACGAGCTAATATGTGTGGTTTNTGGAACGGATCCGGGTGGAAAAAGGGGTAGCGCCTAAGTACCCACCCGGGGAAGGGATGCATATGGCCAGTCGAGTCATCCAACAGCTAACGGTTGGCTTGGGCGGGACATGCACCGAGCCTGTTAATCTCGGCAACAGAAAAGTTAATGAATGATGGAAATGATAAGGGTAAAAGAAGAGGGAAATAAGAAAACGGTTAAGTTAAATGGTTCATGTATGTGTGTATGATGGAATTAAGAAGTAAGAAAGATAATGTGTAGTGTGTGTGAAGTTTCCTTTAATAGATTGTGACCGCTTTACAGATTTTGTAGGTGACGCATGTGAGATATGACAGGGACGGGGAAGGAGGTCATCGGTTGTCCGGTGATAGAGTACGGTCCTTCGGAGAACACTCTAAATTACGCAGTCGTACTTTAATATTTCGAACTATGTTTTAAATTGTTTTCGAATATTTCCGTTTTAATTATCATGTTTTAACAAAACAACTAGGCCCAAATTACGGTAGTTACATTTTGTGTCTGGACATTCCCTCTAAGAAAATATCGAACGGACAATTTTGCGTTTGCTAGGGCCGCCAAATTGCGGAAAGTCAAGGAACGTACTGTGAACTCCCAAATCAACTTCCGGAAGCAATCATTCAGGTGGCGTGGCAGCCTAGTAGCTCGAGCCCTGAGACCATCTACGGTAGATTGGAGGGATTTGTTTTTTGATTTCAATTCATTGACCTCCTCCGTGGCCTTCCCGAGAGCCTTTTTATCAGTTGCATTGACGTCCTTGGCCTTCTTCAGCTTTTCCTCGGTCTCAGTTTTGATCTCCTTCAGCTTGTCCTTAGCGTATTTTTCATTCACTTTGAGGGTGTCTATGTACTGCTCGAAGGCATGTCTCTTCTCGATATGATAGGCTTCGCACTCCATCAATTCGTTGCGATGAGCTCGGGTGAAAGCTGCGATCGCCATGTTTTGTTCCTCCCGGAGCGCTGCCATCTCGTGAGCATGTTTGTCCCGCTGATTTTGCATTAGCTTCTCAACAGCTTTCTTTGTCTGCTCCCCGATTACATTCGGACAGTCGAGCTCCGAGTACCTGAGCATACAATATTCCCCTACGGCAGCCGCGGTACCCAGCTCCATTATTGTCCGCTGCATCTAAAAGGAAGCAAGAGTTATAAGTATAGATATATAAGATAGTGGGCAAACAATTCAAAAGAGGCAACGGTTAATGGTATTACGAACCTCTGCCCCAACACGGCATACCGTCGCAGCCTGGCCAATCAATCGACTAAAGTCCGTAAAGACCGTGTGGTCATCCCGACCACGCGACAACATCTGCGGGTTCCGATCAAAATATGATAAGGCTTGCCGGTTCGACACCCTGTCACCCTCGGGATCCGAGTGGTGACTCCGTCATTTATCAGTATGAAACTGGCCTGGCGCACCATCTCGAGCCATTCCTTCACTGTAAGCATCGGGATATCCCTTATGCGGAAGGCATCGAGGAACTCGGCGGTTAACCCACTTTTCTTAAGGGGTTCCGCAATCTCCAAAACGGTAGGGCCCTCCACCGGCCTTTTCCCCTTATCCAGATGAGCTTTTGGGTTTATCACTCCCTCTGCACGGGTCTCCTACACCACCTCCTCCACCATCGGGTCTATTGGCTGACCCCCGCTTATTTCGCCTTCCTCGTCGTCCCCGATCACATCGACTAGCGTCTCGGCAAAATCATACATCCCATCGTCAGGAGTAAATTCTCCAGCAGTAAGCTCCAATCGTCGGGACACGACGGGAACAAGATTGAATTGCGAAGTTGAGGGGTCTAACGAACCGCCCCAGTTGTGAAGAGCTAGATTTTGATGAAGCAAAAAAGTCAGAGCTCCATGCTGACATTGCGTAAGATTAAGGAATCGAAGCGGTGCAACAGAATTTCAGTTTATAATGAAATGCGTCGGTATGCAAAGTAAAGAGCAATATGTTTAAGAACATAATCTTCGAGTTGAAAAGTCGTGAAATTCTCGATTGAACTCGGAATCTGATACCCTTAATGTCAGCGAGATGATTTTGGCCTTACTCATGGTTTTCTCAAAAAAGTGAATGAACGAGTAGTGGACTTTTAGACGAGTCGATATAATGTGGTTTACGACTCAAAATCTGAATCTGCAAACCAGGGGACTATTGATAGGGGTTATTTATGTAATTATGATACCCACGGGGCTCGTCTCATATGGCTAAATGATATTTTTGATTTTCTATTAAATTTCTTTAGTAATGTGATTTCGGAGGTCGTCTAGTAATTTGGGCATGCCGGGCCACAAATCCGGATTCTGATGGTATTTTGAGCTGTTTTGGATGATTTCAGTTGGAAATGATGTCAGGGGTATTTTTGGCTATCTCCGAAGTATTCGGAAATGATGTCAGGGGTATTTGAACTCGTACAGCTCGTTGGCGACCTTATGCGATATTTTTGGCTATCTCCGAAATATTCGGATATGAGGAACTCGTGAAGAGTATTCCCATGTATTTTCTCGACAATATGTGCTACTAGTGTTCGAACGGGGTGCATTTTCGAAGTGTCGGGACGCTGTGACACTTTTTCCGGTTTAATTGGAAATTTTCTAAGTAAGTTTGACTAAATTGACTAAGAATGGACTTTTGGACCCTAAGTTGACCTATTGGGCCAAGTTTTTCTATAAATTCAAGATCTTAGGCCTTAGAAAATGGTTCAGACTCTTGGCATGCTTCCCAAAGCCCGAGGATTCGAGAGTTTGTGGCCTAGTCGAAACTTTTTGTACAAAAAGTCACGACAACCTTCACTCAACCCCATGACTCACGACGTTGTGCTCAAAATGTCACGAGACCTTATATCCTTGGCTGCAATCGCGAGATTTCGTCGTCTGGACCCCTCGAGTCGCGAGTTTTTGTCACATGGCCACACTGACTCGTGATTTCTTATCTCTCTCGCGAGATTTCACATATAGTGGTCTCGAATTTTTGTAGCTCTCATGAGATTTCGTGCAAAAATTCATGATTCCCACCACCTCGGGCGCGACGAAGTGGATTCAATCATTTTTCGTACCGTTTTCATTCGGATTATCATTATCCCTTTATTGTACTTGTATCTTTCGATTATCATAGTGAAAACCAAGGTAGAGCTTCGCTCTCCCGATGACATAAGCTCACATATTGTGGGCTCAACCTAGTATATTGCTCGTGTCCTCACAATAATTGAATTCCAAATAATAAAAGAAATTGACTGATCAACAAGAAACACTTAAAAATTTTTTTTGACTAGATCATGTTGGTTATGTCAATCGGAGTTATTATTGTTGAAGCATTATTAAAGCAATGCAAACTCCATATTAGAAGATATATAAGTTACAAAATTACATTCATGAGGAGGAAGATTCAAAAGACAAGACTCTTAAGCTATCCAAAACAAGACTATCCAACCGATCGACATGAGGATGAATGTAACGACCCTAATTTTGGCCTAGCTGATTTGGAAAAAATGTAATGAATATAAACGAAACGTTCGAGCGTAAACTAAAACATAATTCAAAGTATTAAAGTTTAGTGACATAATTCAGAGTATTCTCAAAAGACCGGACTCTATCACCGGACAACCGACGACCTCCTTCCCATGCCTTTCTCATACCTCGTCTGCGTCACCTACAAAATCTGTAAAGAGGTCACAATCAATTAGAGGAAACTTCACACATACTATATTTGTCCTTCCATTTCTTAATTAAACATACACACGCACGTCAGTCGTTTCTTTTAATCGTATACTTATTTTCTTCTTCTTATTTCTTTACCCTTATTATTCTTTTCCCTTTTCCCCTCATCTTTTAGCTTTACTCTTGTCGAGTGTAACATGCTCGGTTTATCTCCCGCCCAAGCCAACCGTTAGCTATTGGTTGACTCGACGAGCCGTATGCTTCACTTCCCCGGGTGAGTACTCGGGAGCTACCCTTTTTCTCGCCCGAATTTGTTATGCCCTTTCGTACATATCTTTCTATTCTACAACTAATCGTTCCCTTCATCAGGCATGCCCTTCCTTTTGTGAATCATGTGCTAAGCACGATGCAGTGTTCGGTCGGACGGTCCGTCCTCCCTCACCCAGAGTCTTATTAACATTTGCCTCATTCGTTCGTGTCTTTTTCTTTCCTTCTTATTACCCTTCCCGTTTCCCTACATAGGAACCTTCCCTTACTATATTGTGTTCACTCCGCTTACCTGCTGTTCTCGCTTGATACAACCCCTTCCTTCTTCCCGTAGACCCTACGTATCCTTTCTCTCTTGCGATCCGACGTTGAGACGCGACGAAAACACCCAAATTTGATGTTTCCGTGATAATTTACTCTATTCCTTGAAATCCGTGACAAAATGAGTGTATGAGGTTTGTGGTTTAGGTTTTCGTTATAATTTACGTCAAACTAGAAAATCTGCGACAATTTGTGGTTAAGGCAAATCCGCGATAATTTTGGTCTTTGAGATTTCCGCGACAATTTTGTGGTTTAGGTTTTCCGCGATATTTTGTGGTTTATGTTTTTCACGACAATTTTGCTCTCTCCACAATTCCGCGATAATTTGCACGTTTCCGCGATAATTTCATGTTTTTCGGGTTTTTCGTTGATTTTCCATGGCTTAGTGATAAATGACTTGGTTTTGGGTATTTCTACCCCTATTTATAGACATTTTAACTTCTCTAAATTACATTTTGACCCCTTTTTATCTTTTGCCTTACTTTTCTATTTTTTCGTTTCCTTTTTCGTTCTTAAATTCGCGTATCACTCGTTATTCCTCATCTAGATCTTACCACTATGTTTCCTCCTATTATTACAACATACGTTTTTCCTGGCTATTATAATGAAACTCTGGATCTGGATAGTTTACTTCAATTGGCGAGCGAGGATTGAAGTCCCCATAAAAAATAAGGGGATCGACATGCTTCCAGTCCTCGGAGTTGGGGTTGAGCTCAAAGATGTTGACGATCTGCTTCTTTATTATTTTCTTTTGCTCTTCCACCAATCCAAGAGAGTAAGTCATTGCCAGGTTTTTGAATGTTGGCGAGACGATGAACCGATCCAGAAGTAACGATTTGTCTTCTTTATGCTTGTCGATCATTTGTTGGAGAGTGGTTATCCGACCGTCATATTCCGAGCACTTCTTGGTGTTATCTTGGAGAACGCCATCGGCAGAGTTCATGAAGTGTTGAACTTTATTTTTTGAACTTTGAGAGTGTGACGATACTCCTCCTCGTCATATTTAAGCGTATTTGCGGCAGGACCGACATTCTTCCATTCGGCCTCCAGCTTAACTTCAAAGAGGTCGCGCTGAGTTTCAGCTTCGGCTCTCTTAATTATTTATGTTTGGATGTCTTTGGCCGAACGAGATAGTTCTTTGGTGATTACATCGACTCTATTTTTCAGAGTCTTGTTATCCTCCTGAATATGGGGGAGTTCTTGTAATTGACGCCTTGCTTTGGCTAGCTCCCCCTCTAGCCGATCAGCTTTATTCCGATCTTCTGTAGCTTTACTCCTTTCTTCAGCGAGTTGATCGTTTGCTTCAGAAAGTTTCTTCTGCAGAAATGCGGTCGCCTTCAAGGAACAAGTTGTCTTATGATACATAGACCACAATTCCTTTGACATATGCATCAATCGACAGTTAGTATGATCGGCAATAATGTGAGATGAAAACACTAAGCGAAATTTTTTTTGTTGAAGTACCTCGCGAATAGCGATCACTGCTTTGCCAAGTGAACTGGGGAGAGGGGTCAACAGAGTGCCGACCGCCATCATCTCGTTAGTGTGAGTGCTGATGAGCATCTCTATAGCCAGTGAAACGGTTGGATTCTTCATGGCTTCACTGCCGATCGGTGGTGGAAGAATTACATTTTCCCCAATGTTCTTGCTTACTCAGCAAACCATGAGGGAAAAATTTGGCTCCCACACGACGAACATGCTTCAGAAGGTGATGCAACTTCGTTCGGTATCTAAGTATGAACTAGAGGATGCGGAAGGTCGGTCATTGGGGTTGTATGCGATCTTATTTTAGACTCCCTCAGGTAGTCGATCAGTTGGACTTGCTCATTTTGCGAGAATTCATTGAAGAGTGAGCGACGTTCGGCAGTCCTATCGTCAATCCTATAACAACTTTCAAGTGTTACATCTTGAAAGTAGTGGATGAAGGCGACGATTACCAAGTAGCTGCTTTGGATCAGAGCAAAAACGGGCATCGCCAGGGCCCACAGCAGTTCAACGATAAATGGGTGAAGTGGTAAACATCGCGGATTTCAGGAACATAATAGCTTTATCGCGGAAACAAACAATTAGGGTGTTTTCGTCGCATTTCAACGTCGGATCGTGAAGGAGAAAGATACAAAGGGTCTACGATAACCAAACAGTCAATAATAAGATAATAACGTCAAAAAAATGAAGTACTGAAATATGTTACGGATTGCAGGAAAGCACCAGAGATTATAACAAGTGAAAACAACAGGTAAGCGGAGTGAACACAATGTAATAAGGGAAGGCTCAGACTTAGGGAATGGGATTGGGTCATTAAGGAAGAAAGAAAAAGACACGAATGAATAAGATAAATGTTAATAAGACTCAGGGTGAGGAAGGATGGCCCGTCGAGCCCTCCAACAGCTAAAGGTTGTCTTGGGCGGGAAATGTACCGAGCATGTTACTCACGGCAACAGTAAAGTTAAAGTATGAGGGGAATGATAAGGGTAAAAGAAGGAAGAAATAAGAAAATTGTTTAGTTAAGAGAAATGATTTACGCATGTGTATGCGGTTTAGTTAAGAAAGGAATAGATAATGTGTAGCGTGTGTGAAGTTTCCTTTAACAGATTGTGACCGCTTTACAGATTTTGTAGGTGATGCGGATGAGGTATGAGGAGGGCATGGGAAGGAGGTCGTCGATTGTCCGGTGATAGAGTCCGGTCTTTCGAGAACACTCTAAATTATGTTGTCAAACTTTAATGTTTTTGAACTATGTTTTAAGTTTACATTCGAACGTTTCGTTTTATTTAGCACGTTTTTCCAAAACAGTTAGGCCCAAATTAGGGTCGTTACAACTGGAAAGCAGGAAGACACGTTGGTAAGGGAAATGGTGAACCTACAACTGGAAGTGGTAGAGTCGACCACAGTCATGTTAGGGACGGTTACAGCAAAACCAGGGATACTGGAGGAGGTACTAGAACAACAGATAGCAGACCCCGAGAAACCCGTAACACGAAAAGTTGGAAACGGAACCGATAAATAAGAGATAAACAAAGGAAGCGATGGGCTAATCAGAATGAATGAACGGATATGGGTACCGAACAGGCCAGAGCTAACGAAGAAGATTATGGCAGAATCACACAGTTCAGCCTTCTCAGTTCACCCAGGAAGTACTAAGATGTATCGGGACCTAAAGACGCATTGGTGGATGAATGGAATGAAAAATGAGATCACAAACTTTGTGGCCAAATGCAAAAATTGCCAACGAGTTAAGGCCTAACACCAACGCCCGGGAGGTGAGCTACAACCCTCACAGATTCTAGAGTGGAAATGGGATAGCATCGGCATAGACTTTGTGGTAGGATTACCCAAGATCCCACGGAAGAACGACACCATATGGGTAGTGGTTGACCGTCTTACAAAGGCGGCTCATTTCTTAGTACTCAAGACAACCTATGGAGTAGACAGGCTAGCGAAAATATACGTGGATAACATAGTCAAGTTACATGGAATTCCAGTAAATATTGTGTCAGACAGAGACCCGAGATTCACGTCTAGATTTTGGCAAAGTTTAGAGAAATCACTCGGAACCCAGTTAAGGATGAACACATCATACCACCCACATACAGATGGTCAGACCAGAGAACCAACCAAATTATGGAGGATATATTACGAGCATGTGTATTGGAGTTTAAGGGAGGTTGGGAAGATTTCCTACCTCTGGTGGAATTCGCATACAACAATAGTTTTCAGAGCAGCATTGGCATGGCTCCGTATGAGCCATTGTACGGGAGGAAGTGTCGTACACCACTATGTTGGGATGAGGTGGGAGAGAGAAAGACCAAGGGAACAGAATTGGTGGAAGTCACCATTGAAAAGGTGGCCGTGGTACGAAAGAACATTAAGGAGGCACAAGACCGATATAAAAGTTGGGCAGACACAAAAAGGAGACCCTTAGAGCTATAGGTTGGGGATCATGCTTATCTAAAGATATCACGATGAAGGGGGTACTAAGGACCACTAGGACATGGAAGCTGAGTCCTCGGTACATCGGACCATACGAGGTGGAATGAAAAATCGGAAACCTAGCATACCAGATGAAGCTTCCGGAGGAAATGTGGGGGATACACAATGTGTTCCATGTATCCCAACTGAGGAGGAGATTGACTGAAGGAATTTAAGAATGTGTGTGGGAACCCATAGAGATAACCCCGGAACTAACGTACGAGGAAGTTCCAGTAAAGATCCTAGGCAGAGAGGAAAGAAACTCAGAAACAAACAAATTCCCATGGTGAAAGTACAATGGTCCAATCAAGGAGAGAGCGAAGCTCCATGGGAAACGGAACGAGAGATTAGATAGAGAGCACCAGACTTAATAGATGATTCGTACGCACGAGTTTCGGGACGAAACTCAAAATAAGTGGGGAAGGATGTAATAGCCAGGAAAAAGGTATGTCGGAATGATAAGGGAATATAGTGATAAAGTCTAGAGGAGAAATAACAAGGGATACGGGAACGAAAAAAAGATAAAAGAAACGAAAAGATTGAAAAGTAAAGCAAAAGATAAAGGAGGGGTAAAACTTAAAAGTGGGAGGGGTCAAAATGTGAATTAGGGAAGTTAAGATGTCTATAAATAGGGGTTAGAACGCCCAAAAACAAAGTTATTTATCACTAAACCACAAAAACGTACGGAAAAACGCCAAAGCACTAAATTATCGAGGAAATTTCGAGAGTAGAACAAATTGTCGTGGAAATTTTTAAGCAACTTTGTCACGGAAATTTTGGGTAAACAACTTTGTCGCGGAAAAATGATTAACGTGGAAAATTATCGCGAAAATTGCCAACGTTGAAAATTATCGCGGATTCTTCGAAGAGAGAAATTGTCGCGGAAATGCAGAACTTGATAAATTATCGCGAAAAACTAAACCGTGTGTCGTTTTGTCGAGGATTTCAGAAACATAATAGCTTTATCGCGGAAACATACAATTAGGGTGTTTTCGTCGCATTTCAACGTCGGATCGTGAAGGAGATAGATACGAAGAGTCTACGGTAACAAAACAGTCAATAATAAGATAATAACGTAAAAAAAAAATGAAGTACTGAAATATGTTACGGATTGCAGGGAAGCACCATAGATTATAACAAGTGAAAACAACAGTCAAGCGGAGTGAACACAATGTAGTAAGGGAAGGTTCAGACTTAGGGAACGGGATTGGGTCATTAAGGAAGAAAGAAAAAGACACGAATGAATAAGATAAATGTTAATAAGACTCGGGGTGAGGAAGGATGGACCGTCCGACCGAACCCGGCATCGTGCCTAGTACACGATTCGCCAAAGGAAGGGCATGCCTGATGATGGGAACGATAAGTTCTAAAGATGGAAAGATACGTACGAAAAGAGCAGAACGGATCCGGGCGGAAAAAGGGGTAGCGCCTGAGTACCCACCCGGGGAAGGGAAGCATATGCCCCGTCGAGTCCTCCAACAGCTAACGATTGGCTTGGGCGGGATATGTACCGAGCATGTTACTCTCGGCAACAGTAAAGTTAATGTATGAGGGGAATGATAAGGGTAAAAGAAGGAAGAAATAAGAAAACGGTTAAAAGAAATGATTTACGCATGTGTGTACGGTTTAGTTAAGAAAGGAATAGATAATGTGTAGCGTGTGTGAAGTTTGCTTTAATAGATTGTGACCGCTTTGCAGATTTTTTAGGTGACAAGGACGAGGTATAGAGTCCGGTCTTTCGAGAACACTCTAAATTATGTTGTTAAACTTTAATGTTTTTGAACTATGTTTTAAGTTTACATTCGAACATTTCGTTTTATTTAGCACATTTTTCCAAAACAGCTAGGCCCAAATTAGGGTCGTTACAGCAAGGGAGTTATCTGCAAGTGAGGTTAGACATCAGAAGTTAAATAACCACAGGGAAAAATGTAGGAAACCGCTGGAAAATCCAATAAATGACAAAAACTCACCGTAACAGTGGTGAAAATGTGAGTGTGTATTTTTAAACGTGAAAAAATCAAGATGAAAGTCGTATAATCAAGTTCAAAAGAAAAACTTGGATGATTATGAGTAAGTTGAGAGGGAGAAAATCGCTTGGAATCAGAGATCAAGAGTGATTTTGAGAACGCAATTGGAAAAATGACGACGACGTGGGTTTTGATTGAAATCAACGCCTAGGATCGTGCCTCATGGATGGACCAGATCGCAACTCTTTGACTTCCGCACAAGCTTCTAGGTAGGTGATGGAACAGGTCTGGCACGGTGCGCAGAGTTCGCAAAATTTGAAATGATGCGTGTCGATCAGAAGGAGTTTTGACAATTGATGACCGCACATAAGTCATGACGTGATCAACTTCTCTTGAAGTTGAGGGGCTAATGTTAATGCATCAATTATGATAACGGATCAAGTTATGATGATCGGGTTTTACGATCGGTATATTTTCTTGATTGCCTCCAATCAACATTTTGGTGTTTCGCCTCATGATGGAGTTAGACGATCGCCATGTCCGATCGGGATTATCAGCATCAAACTGGTGTTTAAGCTTCGATCGGTAAATAAGTACGTAATCAACAATATTGGTGATTAATGTCAACAACAACTGCGCCACCAATTCCAGATGGCGCCGCACGACTTTTAGAAGCATAAAAGTCATATAATTCAGCTCGAAGGCGGCTGATGTGATAAGAGGATATTACAATTAGATTCTTTTTAATATTAAATTATGTCATCACCTCTATAAAATGAGGTATAAGATAATGGAGAGGACGAGCTCCTCCCCTACCGCTACCTATGCATTCTTAGTGGATTTTTATTGGGTTTGGTGTCCCATGGGTTTTCCTCCAGGTTCTCGGGTTTCCCACGTATAACTTCTTGTTTTTCTAATTACGGCAACCGAATGCCAGCAGTTAACCTCACTAAAATTATAAATATTAAAGAGTAGATTTTTACTTTCAACAATGATGAAGGCACCCGAGATACTTATCACCCTACTAGTTATGAGGGTTACCGGAATAAGAGGTTATGGGAGAGTGATTAAACTTTTTAATGGAAGTGGGAAGACCCTACCTTCCATGGAGGATTTACGGAGTCCAAACTTCAACGTCTTTATCACCGTTTTCCATGGTGATCATTAACTCAACGATATCTGAATGCGTTGAAATGCCCAAGGATCTCCTCCAAAATTGAGGATCAACTGACGAATTGACCAAATATTAACTTATGCTCATATTTCTAATTTTGAAATCTACTTGAGCTAGATGAATTTT
The DNA here is from genome assembly GCA_009725065.1 of Utricularia reniformis. NCBI lineage: Eukaryota > Viridiplantae > Streptophyta > Magnoliopsida > Lamiales > Lentibulariaceae > Utricularia > Utricularia reniformis. The sequence goes on from RWGZ01000455.1 coordinate 410,462, forward strand.
TATGATGCGGCCATAAGTTTTATTTTTGCCACATTTATGAAGGATGCCACACTCAAATGGTTCAATTGTCTACTGAAATGTTTTGTCATCTCATATCATGATTTCAAATATCAATTCTGCTAAGTTTTTACACTTAGTTTCAAAGATTCGAGGCAGAATGCATGAAAATTCCATTTATTATTTTGAGTGCGAATGTTGGAGTTTTTCAACTCAATTTAGCTAGACATCCCCTATGCAACTCATTGAATGGATATCCTCCTAAGAATATGGAGGGATTGTCATTAAGATGTACAAAGTTCATAAGGGAGAATGAATGTTGTGTGATCATGTAGTCATTGAATTCCCCCATTATGAAACACATAATATTGTCATAGATTGCGCGACATAGAAATAAATTGCTACCGAAGTCCAAGATGGGGAGTTTCCATACTTTCACTTATGAACATATATTTTTAATCATTGAGCCGAAAAAATGGGATCATTGAAATATCCCCCTTCTTTACCATTACCAGCTTCGCAAGTATTTAGTCGTTTCCACATAAGTTTCGGATATTCCACTAATGATTGCCATGATATAATTTCTGAGATTGAAAGATTATTCGAGTTGGCACAGCTTGATTAGTTACTCATCGCTTGTGCGGAATGTCCTATTTGGAATACTGAAAATGAAGTCTCAATTCTTAGACTGGGAAGAGAAATGTCGCATTAAAAGGATATTCCACAACAAGATACACAATTTTGTTGTAATGGGGACATCATGACCATAATAACAACGTAGTGCGAAGAGGAAATATCCATGGTGAAAGACATAACCGAAATGGCTGGAGAGATATTTATCGTGGTATCCAAAGAAACTACAAACACGAATATCTTCACCTATATCAAAGGATCTGCTAATAGTCGACACGGAGAATGCAACAATAATTGTCGCCCCTCCTACATACATGATAGCTAATATTGAATATTAAGAGGTTAGAGCAACTTGGATTCGTTTAGGTCTAGATATTCTTACTATCTTGGGAATCTTATTATGAGTTGGAACAAAAAGGTCATTCATTCGAAATTAAAACACTAGAGTTGAAGGATTTGGAGAAAATGACTATCTCATTTGGACCTGACGATTTATCACGAGTTTTACTCCATGGAATGATGCTCTTGTCATTGCACCGATTATCACTAATCATCTATATCTCGTGTTATTCTGAATACTTGAGTTGCCACAAATATTCCGATTCTCCGCTTTCGAGCAAATGTCTTTGCAAGGTGCCACCAAAATTTAAACAATACATACTAAGCTTGTTGGTTTTAATAATAGTGTAGTTTCCCCTAAGGGACCTATGTTTCTCCCGATCACTTTGGGTGATCAAAAGATCTCAATAACATTGATGATTGAGTTCGTAGTGGTGGATATTCCGAATCTTCTTTATAATGCTATTTTAGGAAGACTTGCTCGAAACTTGTTTTGATCAATTGTTTCTCAGCTATATCTTGTGATTAAATTCCTACTTCGGCTAGAATTAGGAAGATGAAAAGTAACCAAGAGCAAGCTATATGGAAAGTTCATGCGAGAAAAAAAAGTAAATCTATTTGGTGGAAGCATCGGTGAAAGCACATATTGAACCGTAACATGTGGCACTCTTAGAGTAATGGAAAGAAAGTGAAATGAAGATGGAACCTATTGGAATTAACACCCTTTCGCTATTTCTAGATAACCTAGATAAGACAATTATTATTGGTTTAGAAATGCCAATAGGAATGAAAAATGAGGTAATTTATTTTTTACCGAATAATATATATATATATTTGCATGGTATTATTAGAATTATGAGAGGGTAGACCCCAAGGTTCAATAAACTCAGTATTGATTAATATATGCGACTAATTCAATAGAAAAAGGAGGAATTTGTCCATTGAAAATGAGAAAGAAATCGATGAGGAAGTGGAAAGCATGTTGAAGCCGTGGTCATTGAGCAATGAGATATGCAGATTGGTTGTGAATTCGATGGTGGTCCAAAGTGAAATAGTAAATATATTTTGAATTGATATTTCTCATTTAAGTAAAACATGTAAAAAGAATATGTATCCACTACATGCATTGACATGATGGTGAATGCATCATACATCTTGAATTTCTTGGTATGTGTTACACACATTTAATTGTTAAAATCAAATATACATGCATCATAGTGACAAATTGTATACCTCTTTTATGAACAATAATGAAATTTTCCGTTACAATGTCATGTTATTTGGTTTGAAAAATACGATTGCAGCCTATCAGGAGTTAATAAAATAAATGTTCAACGATCTGATAAGAAAAGATTTGAGTTATATATTGATGATATACTAATTAAGAGTAAACTTGGGGCGACTATATTCGACATTTTAATGAATGTTTCCATATCCTGAAAATATATAGAAAGAAATTGAATCCCCTCAAGTGCGATTTCGGTGTGAAATGTACATATTGCTTGGTTTTATAGTATAAGAGAGGAGAATTGAAATTAATGATAAGATCACAACTATTCATCAAATGATATCTCTCACAAATATAAAGGAAGTCTAGAGACAGACATGTCATTTAGCATCGCTAAATCGATTTATTTCTATGTTAGCGGAGACAAATCTACCTTTCTTCGACACACTAAGAAAAGTAGATATATTGCAATCAGATAATAATAAATCGATTTTTACACTATAATGCCAATATAGCCGTGCGGAAGTTGCATATATTCGGGATGAATTCCAGAGAATCAGAACAAGAATAAATATTGATCTATTCTGTTATATGATGTTAGTATAAATAAGTCGTATATATAAGATTCGAGATCAAGCAATAGAGGAGAAGAACACAGGCTGCAAGTTCACAGTCTCTGGAAAATGTCGAAAAAAGGCAGGAATCCGAAAACCCATCAATTTTTCTTCCACCAAAGTGCGCATTCACGAATGTATCGTGATGGGTATTTATTTCGTTATATTTCGATATGATTCTAGCTTAGATTTTCAGGGTCATTGGAGGATTACTTGTCTGAAGCAGTGGAAGCTGCTAAGATGGCTGGAGAGGTACCAGTCGAACAAACTTTATCTTTGATTCTGTTAATGTTCTTCATGTTGGTATTCCAATTTCTTTAATCATATTCTCTGGCTCACAGGATATTCGTTCTGGGTTCCATGAATCAAAGAGAATTGAATACAAGGGCCTGGTAATTCTTCAACTTACTTTGCACCATTTTTGCATAAATAATTCCCCTGCTTGGATTTGGTGTTGATCAAATATCAAGGAAGAACAATCTTGTTTGTTAACTGCTCCCTTTGTAGGTTGATTTGGTCAGAGTCTGATAAGAAATGTGAAGAAATCATATTTGAATTTATACAAAAAGAGTATCCCGATAAAGTTAGTTCCACTTTTATGTTTTACTGTTTTCTTCTTACCAATGTTCAGTCTTGTTCATTCATACTTTGCATCTATCACTGTACTTATTTGTGTTTTAGTTCATTGGTGAAGAAACATCTGCTGCTTACGGTATTACTGAGCTAACAGATGAACCAACTTGGCTTGTCGATCCCGTTGGCGGAACGACTAACTTCGTGCACGGGCATGTACTTGATATGTTTTTCCATTGTTCATGATGAATCTTCATTTCTGTTCATTTTAGAATGAATGAAAAAATTGCAGGTTTCCCTTTGTTTGTGTATCCATTGGACTCACCATTAAAAAGATTCCAACAATTGGTGTTGTCTACAACCCAATTCTTGATGAGGTAATATAAATTCTTAATAACAAATCGTCGATAAACAGTCATCATTCTTCTTGAAATTTAGGATTCAATGGGCCACGGAGTGTAGCCCATTCCATAAGAGAAGTGAATTACATTGAAAAGACTTATACCAAGTCAATTACCTATGATATCACTGTTCTTATAAACTAGATATTTTCTATTTCCACATCCGATGTGGGATATATTTCAACAATTCTTACTATGAACACAGCTTTTCACTGCAATTCATGGAAAATGTGTTTTTCTCAATGGAAAACCAATCAAAGGTGTGCATTTTAATTAAGATACCATCTCTTGTTCTCGTTCCTGCATCGTATGATGTGAGCCCCTAGATTAGATAATCCGTAACCCACACTTTGATGTGACCTTCAAAGTTAGATAACCTGTAACCCACAAAATATATGAAATAAACGAAACAAACACATAAATTGTATTAAAATAAAAAGAAAGATAAATGTGCTACACTTACAAAACATAGAAGAAATTGAGAGTGATAAATCGGGTGAACGACACAAGATAAATCATGATAAGTTCGAAAAAGTCCTTCAAAGAACATAAGGAGGAACCCTCGCACAAAATGTATCAAAAATCCCCAAATTAGAGTTCTAGAGGCTTTATATAATAAAACCTAATAAAACTAACTATTTTGACATAATGAGTTTTATTCTCAGCTTAACTTTAGACATTATGTATGTTGTGGTTCGAAAACCGGGGGTGTCAAAAGTCGACCGGTTCGTTGCAAGACGAACTCGGTTATAATTTATTTGATGTGTGGAGAACGATTATAAACCAAAGGTAAAAAAAGCGCAGGGATTTTAGAGTGGAAAATCTCGAAGACGAGGAAAAAACAACTTGATTAAGGGCTAAAGAAAATGCCCTTAATCGGTTCAATAAACAAGTAAATGATAATACAAGTCATGTTTGTTCTTCAGACAACAAAGAGGAGGAGAAGAATCGAAAATAAATCGACCAAGACTTCTCTATGCGAAAGCTCTCAGGAGAAAACAGAAGAAGATCTTTTTCTCACACTATAAGTGTCCTTTTTATACTCCCACTGTGTTGTNAATATGGGGAAATTTTATTTTCTCGTTGCGTCTTAGTGTATATGAATTCAAAAACTAATTTTTGGGAAGTCCGGGAGTCCCGTAGTTGTGTCGGACACAAACTAATTTTTAATGCGAACAATTGTGTTATTGTTGAAGTTTCGATGTCGTTGATTTTCAAAACTTCAAATTTGTACGATTTTTTCGAATTTCACACGGTGAAGTTTATTAATAATTGATGAAATTTATTTGTGAATACTTCAATGTAATTGTTTCTGATCGTAAATTGTATGTAATATGTAATTTTTCACTAAAAAAATACAAATATATGCCGAATGTTTTTTAGCAGATTCGTTATAGGTACCATTTGCATCATCACCATGATGTGTTTCACTCTCATCAGATGCCAAATATACTGAGCTCATAAGAAGAAAATATAGCAACTTTATACCTCAACCTACAGAGCTCATAAGCACGTAGCATAACTTCATCATTTTGTTCATCATCGTCATCATCACATAAACCTACATAACCATATATTTCTTCTTCTTTCATGCGCTGTATTCCAAAGTCAGAGGGGTAGACAGAAACACACCGAATTTCACCTCCCTTGGGTAGAAACGAACTTAGCAAGACATAAACGTCAACATCCTAGAGAATCAATTAACATCTTGTTTAGAATTGTAATCATGCCTCAAAGCCTCAAGATCATATATCCAATTACACCATTCAATTTATTTTATAGATTATTTGGAGCAAGAATTTTGAAAAGCCTTAAAGTAATAACCAGATATTCAAACTCGAAGAGTGACAGAAAAGAAAGAACAAATAAATACAGTGAATGTAGAGAACAAGAAAAAATATATCATAGTTATATAGAATATATGAAAAAATGTATAAAAAGGCCAATTTTGCATCAACAGCTAAAACTTCAATGAGACAAGATTCATGAGATTGAAAATTATGCATATCGACCATAAGATGAGAAGTTAAAACCACCACAATAAACCTTATTTAGAGAAAATTGAAAAGGTGAAGAATCGATTTTACCCACACTTGACCCCAATCCAAGTTAACAGCTGCAAGGCTCTTTTTCTCTTTATCTATTCACAACAAGAACTTACAAATGTACCAAAGAAATAACAAGAATGATAGATTATTCACAATTCGGTAAATTTGTAACTTCCTTGTATTACTCTCTCGCAAGCCTAAATTCAATTAGATTCAAATGTAAATTAGTTCAACAAACCAAACAACAAGAACTTACAATGTATCAAAGAAACAACAAGAATGTTGGGCTATTCACAATTCGGTAAGCCGAAGAAAACGAAATCATCGGCCGAATAGAACGAAAGCCGAACAGATCGAAAACACACGAAGACTAAAAATCCTCAAAGCTTGGGAATGTTTGACAAAACAATCGTCTTTACGTCGATTGTGAAGAAAAAATATGCCCAAAGTTTGCGTTTATTACGGATATAAGAAAGAGCACACTTAACCGAAACATAACGGCGTTAGGGTTAAGTGGGGATTGATTTTGCCCAAAATTGAAAACTTTAGGGACCATACTTGTTACTATGTGTAAACTTTGGGGATCGATATTGACAATTTTAAAGTTTTGGGGTCGGTTTTGATAAAATATCAAACTTTGGGGACCAAATTTGCCTAATTAATCAACTTTGGGGACGAAATTTGCGAAATTTTACAGACTTCGGGGACTAATTTTGCCGTTCGAAACTTTGGGGACCAAATTTGCCAAATTATTCAAACTTTTAGGACCAAAGTCGTAATTTTCTCCTTATCAACTAACATCCTATTTATTTAATAAGTCCAACAAGGTGATAGAAATTCTCATTTCTCAAGTTGTGGTCAAGACTATATGCGGTCAAATAGGAATTGAATACACAATCATAAGCACGGATGGGGATGACCTTATGTCGCCAGAAATTTGTAATCAATCAAAAATTGATTGACCTTATGTCACCCGAAATTTGTAAGCACAGATGGGGACGACCTTATGTCGCCCGAACTGTGACAAAAATAGAATGGCCCGAAATTTGTAATACAACATAGTCTATTATCACAAATGAGAAATCAAAATAGATTCGAAAAATATGAAATGTGCTAGTAAAAATACATTTTAAATAAATAATTTACATGAATCATATTATATTTCATGTACAAAAATAAATGTATTTTTACATTCTCACTAAAATTAGAGCGCAAACTACGATATCTACGATTTCAAAATTTGATGTTGGATACATTTAAATAATGGGCCGAACCGAACCTGGCCTATACAATCAAAGAGCATGTGGCATGAACGAACTGATGCCCAGCTGGGGCCGGGCCGGGTAGAGACGTGAGCATTCCATTTGCCCCAGTGATGTGTTCTCAGTAGAAAACGATTAGGGCAACTCCATGAGTTGTCAAGATCAAGAGAGTAATGAAATGGAGGTGGAGAAGGAAGATCAATTTGCTTCTCTGTTGACATTCCTACTGAGAATCGATTCTTTAGAGTCGGATATTCGTAACGCTTCATTCGCGAGGGAATTTGATGATTTCTCGGATTCGTTACCTGAGCAATATTTCTTGAAGCAGCATAGCTCATTATCGGATATATTTGATGTGATAATATATGTGATGTTATTGTTGGATTGGGCCCTTGTTGTTATACAATTTAGGAGTGGGCCGTGCGTTTAAGCTCACTGGTATAAATAGCGTTGTAATCCTTCTCGCTGGTCACAGACTCTCACGCGACTAACGTTCAAAACCTAGGGTTGTGATTTCTTGTTCTTGCTCTTGTTCCTCGCGATTACGTTGTGTTTATGTGACTCTTTCGTGAGATTCTTGAGGCTGTTTACCTACTGCTTTTGGATCTGGTTACTGTGAACCTTTTTAAAACGTTTTTGTTTAGTCTGAGGCTTGCCGCCTGCAAACTGTTCTTTAAACGTTTGTTCCCTTTAGCCTGAGGCTTGCCGCCTGCATAGTTTTCGTAACGGTGATTCTTAACCTGTGTGAACTTCTGTGCGTGTGGTCGTTGTTCTGAAAGATTCTGCAAATCATGAAGATCACGATTATATTCTATCGGATTGGACTATCATATTGTTGAGGTTAGTCCAGCATTACTTTCAAGTTTAGTACTGATAATCTTTGTGAAGTGTGCAGGTTCAATATTGTTTGAAGTCTGCGGGTAACGTTTACATACAGAAGGCAGGGTCGGAATTGGAGTTATCATTCTCGTGAACATACGAGAATAAACTGAGCATTCCTAACCTTACTTTAATTACTGCTTTATTGGTTGATTACGTGATTAGCTGTTTACGAAACTTCTTGTTTGTAGAACGTTTCAGTTTGCTAATTAGTAATAATATCGCATGGGAAAATAGTGGATTGCCGAGACGATCGATTCTAAGATAAGAATCGGGATCGGATACCACTCTAAAATCTGTGTGTTTTTTATTGCTTTTAGAATACTAGAATTAATAGGATTAACGAATTAAAACAACAAGTGGTGGAGATGCGGGGTACTTACTAGTTAATCTGTTTTTAGTCAAGTATTTTGATAGGTTTTTTTTCTTCTTTTCTAAGTGGTTGCTCTCTGTTTTTGCTTTCGTGACTTGCTTGATTGCTTACTGTTTTACTACCTAGCATGTCTATAACTGGTGAGTCAAAAGAAGTAGTACCTAAGGAAGGTAACCCTTCAAGAACTGGCTGGTTTTTAAATAAACCACCCAAGTTCAATGGGAAGGATTTTGGTTACTGGAAGGCCAACATGTTAACTTTTTTGAAACAAGATCTGAAAATTTATAGATGTGTAGTGTATGGTACTGGCTTAGTACCCGATATGGACTTAGAACCTAGCTCTGCTGAGAAAGATGTCTCTATTGAATTAAATGCTAGGTGTTCTAGTGCGTTATTTTCGGCTTTAAGTGTTAGTGAGTTTAATAAGATTTCTAGCTGCAAAACTGCTCATGAAGCTTGGACCAAACTAGAAATTCTGTATGAAGGAACAACTAGAATTAGGAAGACGAAACTGAACATGCTCAAACATGAACTAGAAATGTTCTCTATGCTTAGTAATGAATCTATGATTGACTTGCAGCAACGTTTCATTCTTCTTGTGAATGAAATGGAACTGCTAGGTCATAAGATGTCTAACGAAGAAAAAAACTCTAAAGTCTTAAGGAGCCTAGACAACAAATGGGAAATTCTTAGGACTACAATAGAACAAACTAAAGACTTAGACACCCTTAGTGTGGATGAACTATTCGGTATTCTTTTAACCAAAGAACTACATCTACGAAGTAGGCAACAACTTGCTGAAAAAATCCCCTCTCTTGCACTAAAGACTACAGAATCCTCACACAAGGTTGTCAAACAAAAGCCTAAGTCAAAGTCTAGGGAATCTGAAAGGCCATCCACTTCAAAATCAAAGACTACCCCTGTGTCTGATTCTGAAACTGACTCAGACATAGAAATCTCCATGTTAGCAAAGAAAATTCAGAAACTATTAAAGGCCAAAAGAACAGCTAAAATGGATCCTGAAAAATTAAAAAATATCACTTGTTTTAAGTGTAAGAAACCAGGTCATATTAGGTCTAATTGTCCGCTCTTGAAACAGGAAACCGAAAAGAAAAAAACTGTCCTCCAAGTGCTACTTGATGAAGAAATGTCTTCTTCAAGTGAGTCCGAAAACTGTGGGTATGCCTCTCTAGGAGAAGAAAACTTTGCCCTGGTCGGTATTGATCAGAATGAATCTGACTCCGAGGTCAGTTCAACTAAATCTGATGAATGTAGTGATCTTCTAATTGAGTTTGCTAAGCTAGTCAAAAAATATTCAAAATTAGAGGTTAAATATGAAACCTTAATAAGAGAAAAAAATCGAAACTTTCAGAAAATAAATATAGAGGAAGACCCTAGTACTAAATCCTTAAATAAAATACTTAGTGTTCAAAAGAATTTTTTTGATAAAACCGGTCTAGGGTTCAGCACCACCGCTGAATGTTCTCCAAACAAATCGAAAATCTGTTTTGTTAAATCCTCCACAACAGACTGCTTTGATTGCTCATTACCTTCTATAAATGCTGAAACTGTAAATGTGATCAATACTGATGCATGTTCTCTGAATTCTGAAACTGTAAATGTGATAAATAGTGTTGCTTTAAATCATATGTTTGAAAATTTTGAGACAAAGTTTGTGAAAGCTTCCACATCTTATAATGTAGAAAGTAGGGAGATTGAATTGGCTGCTGGTTTAAAGCATAGTACAAATACACTTGTTAATGCCTCGGTTAACTCTGCTCGACAGGGAGTTGGTTTTAATTCTGAAAGTAGACAACGAACATCGCATGTTGCTAGGCAGTATTCTAGAAAAAAACAAACAGCCGTTACCTTACCTCCGTTTTTGAAACAGAATAATGAAAAATTCATCACTGTTAAAATGCTTATTGACATATTGAAATCTTATTCTAGAAAGCATGAACGCCTTACATTTTACACTCTTGATAAAATCTGGATTCCTAAAACTACAGGTTTGGATCCTCGATAGCGGTTGCTCCCGTCATATGACAGGCAACAAAGATTTGCTAGTTAATTATAAGAGTATTAAAGGGGGTAGAGTTACCTACGGGGACAACTCTAACGGTAAGGTAATAGGTACGGGTAGCTTTAAATCCAGTCATTTTGAAATTTCTAATATCTTGCATGTTAACAATTTGATGCATAATTTGATTAGTGTTAGCCAACTGTGTGATTCCGGCTATGATGTGTCCTTTTGTAAAAATGTATGCAATGTGTATAAATGTGGTGAGCTAATTTTCAAAGCATGTAGATTGAAAAACGTATATGTTCTAAATAATGTTGAGCTTTTGGATGCATGCTTACTTTCTCAATCTGATTGTACTTATGAGTGGCATAGAAAGCTAGGTCATGCAAGTCTAGATCTTATTTTTAAGCTAAAGAAACTTAACTTGATTAGAGGGATAGATAACACCTTTACGAATACTAAATACAATTGTGAAGTATGTGCAAAGTCTAAACAAACTAGAGCAACTTTTAAAAGAATTAATTCTGTAAATTCCACTATAAAATTAGAAAAACTGCATATGGACCTATTCGGTGAGATAAAACCATCAAGTTTGGGGGGTAAGAGCTGGTGCTTTGTAATTGTTGACGATTATACTAGATTCACTTGGGTGTACTTTTTGAAATTAAAATCAGAAACATTTTCCTACTTTAATCAATTCAAAAACGAGTGGGAAAATAAAATGGATCTCAAGATAAAGTTCTTACAAAGTGACAACGGTGGTGAGTTTAATAATAATGAATTTTCAGTCATGTGTCAAAACTCAGGAATTAAACATAATTTCTCTTGTGCTCGAACCCCTGAGCAAAACGGTGTAGTCGAACGTAAAAACCGAACTTTACAAGAAATGGGTAGGTCTATGTTAATTGAACATAAATCCCCTAAAAACCTATGGGCGGAAGCTATAAATACAGCGTGTCATGTAATAAATCGAGTTACATTAAGAGAAATTCTTAAGAAAACACCCTATGAATTACTTTTTGATAAAACCCCTAACGTTAGTTACTTTCATGTGTTTGGGTGTAAATGCTTTGTACATAACAATAATCAATCAACCTTAGGTAAATTTGATAGTAAAAGTAAGGGGGGTAAGTTTGTAGGATACTCAAACATTAGGAAAGCTTATAGAGTGTTCTTTAAGGAATTAAAACAAGTAGTTGAGTCAATTCATGTAGTTTTCTTTGATGAAATTCATAAGAATCTAGAGAGTGAAGCACTAGATGAAGTCAACATAGAATCTGAAAATGAAGAAGATCACTATTTTTTGAATAAAGAAGAAAATATAATCGAAACTCGAGAAATCGAGAATGTTGATACTTTACCGAATGATGAAGCCCCCTCTTCAAAGCCATCCTATATACCGAACATGCCTAAATGCCTAAGTAAATCAAACATTTTGGGAGATGCTGATGAACCAATTAGAACTCGTAGGTCCTTTAATGCCTTTTGTAAATTACATGCATTTGTGTCTTTAATTGAGCCAAAAAATGTGAATGATGCTTTGAGTGATATTAATTGGATAAATGCCATGCAAGATGAATTACTTCAGTTTAAGAAAAATTGTGTTTGAGAATTAGTCCCTCCTCCTAAGGATCAAAATGTCATACGAACCAAGTGGATTTTTAAAAATAAATTAGATGAACATGGAAATGTAGTAAAAAATAAAGCTAGATTAGTTGCTCAAGGATACACACAAGAGGAAGGAATAGATTATGGTGAAACCTTTGCCCCCGTAGCTAGAATGGAGTCTATAAGAATGTTAATTGCTTTTTCAGCATTCAAAGGGTTTAAACTATATCAAATGGACATCAAATCTGCATTTTTAAATGGTTTCATTACCGAAAATGTGTTTGACAAAACCCTGCTGGTTTTTCAGACCCCTCCAAACCCGACTATGTGTACAAATTACTTAAAGCCCTATATGGACTTAAACAAGCTCCTAGTGCGTGGTATGAAAGATTGAGTACGTATTTGCTATCGTGTGGGTATAAAAAGGGTAGTGTAGATAAAACTTTATTTGTCAAACATGCAAACTCTGATTTTATACTTGTTCAAATCTATGTAGATGATATCATATATGGTAGCTCAAACTCTTCTCTAATCGCTGAATTTTGTGACTTCATGGCCTCTGAATTCGAAATGAGTAATATGGGTGAACTTCCTTTTGTTTAGGCATGCAAATTAAACAACTTGACTCCGGTGTCTTTATTTCGCAGTCTAAGTACATTAAGGAACTTTTGAAAAAATATGATGTGTGCAATGCTAAATCTATGAAGACTCCTATGCAAACTCATTTAAATATAATAATTGATGAAAATGAGGAAAGTGTGAGTGAAACTTTGTATAGAAGCATGATAGGATCATTGTTGTATGTAACATCATCTAAGCCGGACATTAAGTTTGTTGTTTGCATGTGTGCTAGGTTCCAGTCTAATCCTAAGGTGTCTCATTTGAAAGCTGTTAAACTTATTTTTAGATACCTACTAGGCACGTTAAATATTGGACTTTTCTATCCTAAATTTGATGATTTTGAGCTTGTAGTATATGCGGATGCTGATTATGACGGATGTAAAGTAGATAGAAAGAGTACTAGCGGGTCGTGTCACTTTCTAGGACCTTGCCTAATTTCGTGGTTTTGTAAGAAACAGAATACGGTAGCTCTTTCATCTACCGAAGCTGAATATGTGTCATTGTCAAATTGCTGCACCCAAATTTTGTGGATTAAGTCTCAATTGCTTGATTACAATATGCCAATCGAAACTGTAATTGTTAAATGTGACAACACAAGTGCTATCAATTTGGCTAAAAATCCAGTTTATCATTCTAGAAGTAAGCATATAGAAATTAAACATCATTATGTTAGAGATCTAGTTGAAAATAAAACTATTTGCATGAATTATGTGCCTTCGAGTGACCAAATTGCTGACATATTTACGAAACCTCTGGAATTTGCCCAATTTGCGCAGCTGAGAACTGCATTAGGTCTGATGTTGTGTCTTTAAGTTTTTTTTTCAAACTGTGGTTTATATACATGCATCACTGAAGTTGAGTGTTGATTTCCTGTCTGAAATGTGAGGTAATTTCCTCTGTGCTTAATTGCAGTTGTGTCTCTGATGTGTGGTAATTGGCTTACTGTGTGGTTGGCTTGGGTCGTATTGGTCGGCTGTAGGTTCATAATCGAAACTGAAATGTTTTTTTTCTGTATGTTAATACATTGCTTGCTAATTCTGTTCTGAACCAAATGTGCTAAATATGTTGCTGTTTCATGTACTAACCACCTTATTCCCGGGGCCTGGCGTACTCCCATTTGAGGAGCATACGCATCTGGACTCAGGGGGAGAAATCCCTACCTGGAATTAGGTTGTCTTGTGGTTTGTTCATCCCTCCCCGGTTACACCTTTTTTTCGAATTAAGGGGGAGTTCATCACCCTCTTAAGTGTGCGTGAGACCGAAACTCTTAGAGTAGTAAGTCTCGGGTGTTACAGGTACATGTCTACTAAATCACAAATATTAAGGGGGAGATTGAAGCAGCATAACACATATTGAAGCAGCATAACACATTCTCGTGATTAGCTGTTCATGTGATAATATGTGTGATGTTATTGATTGGATTGGCCCTTGTTGTTAACCAATTTAAGAGTGGGCCGTGCGATTAAGCCCACTGGTATAAATACCGTTGTATTTCTTCTCGTTGAAGACAGTCTCTCACGCCTAACGTTCAAAAGCTAGGGTTTGCGATTTTTCTTGTTCTTGCTCTTGTCCCTTGCGTCTAAGCTCTGTTTATGTGATTTTTCGTGAGATTCTTGAGGCTGTTTACATACTACTAGTGGATCTGGTCATTGTGAATTGTTTGTTTTAAACGTTCTTGTTTAGCCTGAGGCTTGCCGCCTGCAACCTGTTCTTTAAACGTTTGTTACCTTTAGCCTGAGGCTTGCCGCCTGCATAGTTTCGGTAACCTTGATTCTTAACCTGGTTGAACCTCTGTACGTGTGGTCGCTGTTCGGAAAGATTCTACGAATCTTGAAGATCACGATTATACTATATCGGATTGGACTTTCGTATTGTCGAGGTTAGTCCAGCATCACTTTTAAGTTTAGATCTGATAATCTTCTTGAAGTGTGCAGGTTCAATATTGTTCGAAGTTTGCGGGTAACGTTTGAATACAGAAGGCAGGATCGGAATTGGAGTTATCATTCTCGTGAACATACGAGAATAAACTGAGCATTCCTAACCTTACTTTAATTACTGCTTTATTGGTTGATTACGTGATTAGCTGTTTACGAAACTTCTTGTTTGTAGAACGTTTCAGTTTGCTAATTAGTAATAATATCGCAGGGGAAAATAGTGGATTGCCGAGACGATCGATTCTAAGATAAGAATCGGGATCGGATACCACTCTAAAATCTGTGTGTTTTTATTGCTTTTAGAATACTAGAATTAATAGGATTAACAAATTAAAACAACAAGTGGTGGAGATGCTGGGTAATTACTAGTTAATCTGTTTTTAGTCAAGTATTATAATAAGCTTTTTTTCCTTTCTTTTCTAAGTGTTTGTTCTCTGTTTTGCTTTCGTGACTTGCTTGATTGTTTACTGTTTTAATACCTAGCATGTATATAACTGGTGAGTCAAAAGAAGTAGTACCTAAGGAAGGTAACCCTTCAAGAACTGGCTGGTTTTTAAATAAACCACCCAAGTTNTCATCAACTTTATCATTTTATACATTATATATCATTAAAATATTTCAAATTTAATAATTTTAATTCAATATATATCTTAAAGATTTATATATTCTAATATTATATCATTAATATTTAATATTATAAAACATTAGCCCGTAGCAATAGGCTATGGGAAAGGAGGAGGTGCTACACAGTCGACAATTGCTCCTTTGTTAAAGTTCATGCGTCTCCCCCAAATGATCAATTTTGGACGGATTCTGATGCTATTGATGATAGTATTGATGGGTGAAGGGGCATTCTCGAGATTGTAGAAGAAGGAAGTAAAGGTGAGAGAGAAAATGAGAATTTTAAATTTTTTTTTAAAAAAATAAAGGGGAGCTATTTCTCTCTAGACTAAAGCAATGGAGATGGCCGTATTTCCTCAACCGGCAAAAGATATTTTTTGTTATCAAAGTTTGGATTTTTTGATAATTTTAGTTTTCAAATTTTCTAATTTTGGAAAAATCAACCCCCAAAATTTGATGTAGTCAAAATTAGTCCCCAAACTATTATTTTTTTGGCAAAACCAATCTCCAAAGTTATGTGTGTGTAGCATAATTGGTCCCCGAATTTGTAATTTGTGGCAAATAAGGTCCCCGGAAGAAAATTACGTAAATTTAGTCCTTAAAGTTTCGGATTTTTGGTAAATTTGGTCAATAACTCCGTTAATGGTCTCGAAAGTTTGTAAAACGTTATGTCACTCCGTTAATGGACTAAATTTGGTCAATAAATTTAGTCCTTATGTCACCCGAAATTTGTAAGCACAGATGGGGACGACCTTATGTCGCCCGAACTGTGATAAAAATAGAATGGCCCGAAATTTGTAATACAACATAGTCTATTATCACAAATGAGAAATCAAAATAGATTCGAAAAATATGAAATGTGCTAGTACAAATACATTTTAAATAAATAATTTACATGAACCATATTATATTTCATGTACAAAAATAAATGTATTTTTACATTCTCACTAAAATTAGAGCGCAAACTATGATATCTATGATTTCAAAATTTGATGTTGGATACATTTAAATAATGGGCCGAACCGAACCTGGCCTATACAATCAAAGAGCCTGTGGCATGAACTAACTGATGCCCAGCTGGGGCCGGGCCGGGTAGAGACGTGAGCATTCCATTTGCCTCAGTGCCGTGTTCTCAGTAGAAAACGATTAGGGCAACTCCATGAGTTGTCAAGATCAAGAGAGTAATGAAATGGAGGTGGAGAAGGAAGATCAATTTGCTTATCTGTTGACATTCCTACCAAGAATCGATTCTTTAGAGTCGGATATTCGTAACGCATCATTCACGAGGGAATTTGATGATTTCTCGGATTCGTTACCTGAGCAATATTTCTTGAAGCAGCATAGCTCATTATCGGATATATTTGATGTGATAATATATGTGATGTTATTGTTGGAATGGGCCCTTGTTGTTATACAATTTAGGAGTGGGCCGTGCGTTTAAGCTCACTGGTATAAATAGCGTTGTAATCCTTCTCGCTGGTCACAGACTCTCACGCGACTAACGTTCAAAACCTAGGGTTGTGATTTCTTGTTCTTGCTCTGCTCTTGTTCCTCGCGATTACGTTGTGTTTATGTGACTCTTTCGTGAGATTCTTGAGGCTGTTTACCTACTGCTTTTGGATCTGGTTACTGTGAACCTTTTTAAAACGTTTTTGTTTAGCCTGAGGCTTGCCGCCTGCAAACTGTTCTTTAAACGTTTGTTCCCTTTAGCCTGAGGCTTGCCGCCTGCATAGTTTTCGTAACGGTGATTCTTAACCTGTGTGAACTTCTGTGCGTGTGGTCGTTGTTCTGAAAGATTCTGTGAATCATGAAGATCACGATTATATTCTATCGGATTGGACTATCATATTGTTGAGGTTAGTCCAACATCACTTTCAAGTTTAGTACTGATAATCTTTGTGAAGTGTGCAGGTTCAATATTGTTTGAAGTTTGCGGGTAACGTTTACTTACAGAAGGCAGGGGATCGGAATTGGAGTTATCATTCTCGTGAACATACGAGAATAAACTGAGCATTCCTAACCTTACTTTAATTACTGCTTTATTGGTTGATTACGTGATTAGCTGTTTACGAAACTTCTTGTTTGTAGAACGTTTCAGTTTGCTAATTAGTAATAATATCGCAGGGGAAAATAGTGGATTGCCGAGACGATCGATTCTAAGATAAGAATCGGGATCGGATACCACTCTAAAATCTGTGTGTTTTTATTGCTTTTAGAATACTAGAATTAATAGGATTAACAAATTAAAACAACAGCACCGCGGCATCACATTGTCCCGTCGGTATAAACTTGCACCCGAGGTCATCACGGTGCCACTTGCACCGCGGCATCACATTGTCCCGTCGGTATAAACTTGCAACCGAGGTCATCACGGTGGCACTTGCACCACGACATCACATTGTCCTGTGGGTATAAACTTGCATCCGAGGTCATCACGATGCCACTTGCACCGCGTCATCACATTGTCCCGTCGGTATATACTTGCACCCGAGGTCATCACGGTGCCCACTTGCACCACGTCATCACATTGTCCCGTCGGTATAAACTTGCACCCGAGGTTATCACGGTGCCCACTTGCACCGCGGCATCACATTCTCGCCGCCGGTATATACTTGCACCCGGGGCCACTGTGGAAATGGACTAGCCTCCGACGAGGGCGCGACCCTCGCCGGCATGTCATGGAGGAGTCGGGTATAAACTTGCACCTCGTTTTGCCACGGAAACATGCTCGGTACTAAGCCATCAATCTCATAATGAATCGGTCCCCTTGACATATTCCCACAATATCTATGTACAAACGATTCTGCCGCGGACAGAAAGACTCATCATGTTCAAAGTATTTTGAAACCGTATCTAATTTGACGAGTTTGAAAATGATCGACTATTAGAAGGTTCATCTGTTACTGCATCTAATAAAACCACGTATCGTTCGAAAGTTCCAAGCTTGCAACTTCGGTGGTCTGTCTCTCTACTAGACTGATAGATGGCTGATAATAGATCATAGTCGTTATTTTTGACTCATCTGAGAGTTCTAAGATCGTGGCTAACTTTGCAAGACCGTCAGCAAGGGTGTTTTCCTCTCTCGGGATATATGTAAGAACGAATGTCTTAAGGCCTTTCGCCACTTCCCTCAACTTGTCTAAGTACATCCACATATGCTCACCTTTAGTGACAAAAGTATCTGCGAACTAGTTCACTACTAACTGTGAATCGGAGTGAGCATGCAAGCGAACAATTCCAATCTCGACTGCTAAGTTAATACCAAATATCAGGGATTCGTATTCGGCAACGTTGTTGGTTGTAGAGAAACGCAGTTTTACTGCATATTCATGTACCTCACCCGACTTTCTTTCCTTAAAATAAACGCCGATACCGGCTCGCCCAGCAGAAACTGATCCGTCGACAAATGCATCACAGTATTCCTCATTACCCAATTCTTCTGATCGAGTCATTTCCACTATGAAGTCCACTAAAAGCTGGGCCTTTAAAGCTCGTCTTGAGATATATTCAATCTGATACTGCCCTAACTCGATATTCCACTTTGCTAGTCTGCTAGAGGCATCGATTTTCGATAGTACGCTTTTGATAGGTTGATATGTTAAGACCGCAATATGGTGACCTTGGAAGTAATGCCTTAATTTTCGGGAGGCAACTATTAGGGCTAACACGAATTCCTCCAAATCTGTATAGCGGGAATCCGCTCCTTGCAATTTCCTGATGAAATAATACACTGGTCTATGCTCTTTGTAACTAAGCCTGACTAAGGCGACACTCACTGCCTCTTTAGATACATCTAAATACAAACCCAATGGTTCCCCGGGGGATGGGGGAGACATAAATGGTGGTTTACTCAAGTAATCTTTCAGACTTTCGAAGGCCATACTGCATTCATCATCCCAATACGATAGATTTGTCTTGCGCAATACTCGAAAAAACTGTAAACTTTTCTCTGCAGATCGCGAAATGAAACGATTCAATGATGCTAATCGACCTGTTAATCTTTGGACTTCTCTAACAGTTGTCGGAGGAGTCATTTCTTGTATGGACGTTATCTTATCAGGTACCTAATAGTTCCCTACTAAAATGGATAGGAGCCGGAAGAATGTTGAAAGCAATCAGAATCGGGGCATAGAACAAAGTCTTTGCAGTCCAATTTGTGTCGTCGGATATGGCACAATCAAGAAGAGCCTTTTTTAGGGGCCTCGGAATGGTTGCCCACGGAATGGAATAGAATGTTTCGGGGAGAAACAGTTCCCCTTCGACTGGGAACCGCCAAGGAAGACTGAGTGGGGACAACCTTGTAGTTCCCACACCAGTTACAAAAAAGAATGTTTTTTCCAGTCGTGATTCGACTGGTGAGTAGAGAATGGGAAAGGGCTTCTTTGGTGCCTTAGTCTGAAGAAAATACAGCCATGGGCACAGTAATGATTGGCGGTGCTAATTTGAAAAATTTGGAAGAAACGGTCGATGGTCAACGGAATACGAATCGTTTCCATGAAAATGATAAAGGCGGTTACGAAGGAAATTGAGTTTGGATTGAGCTCGAAAAGGTGCATTCTTAAATGAGTAAGGAATTTTACGATAAAAGGGTGAAGAGGAAAACGGAGCCCACACTCTAAGTATTCAAGGCAAATAGTGTGAGTGGCCACTAGTGGAGTCAAAACCCGGTCAGTTGGTCCGGGTTGGTACAAAACGCAGTCGGAAGGGAGGTGATACTCCTCTACAACAGACTTCCATTTCCGAGCGTGCATGCTGTAAGGTTGATCAAAAGATTTCAGGGCTTAGACCGTGGGACTCTGGTGGCTGAGAGAGTTTTCAAGTTGGGCGATTCGTTCAAAAAAGTGTGGATTTAAGTTTGAAGTGTGATGTGGAAAGGGCGAGATGCTGGAGTCTGAACTCCCCGAGTTGGATGAGGAGTCCGAGGAATGAGAAGATGAGGAACCGGATCGAAGATCGGGCGGAACCGGAAGACATTGGTTAATTATGTTCAAAATTAATTTTTCCAAATTTTATAAAGTGTCTCGCGAGTTTTCGTACCAAAAGTCGCGGGAGTTAATGTTCGTCCAACGCAGTCACGAGTTTATGTAACGTGTCGCGAGTTTTTGAAGTCATTCACGAGTTTTTGCAAGTGAAATAAGGTCAGGTACTGTAAACACAAGGCAGTCGCGAGTTTCTGAACGTAGTCGCGAGATTGTGAAAGTTCTCGCGAGTTTGTGGCACAATGCCGCGAGAGCACAGTGAGATTGTTGGAGTCGCGAGTTTATGACGAAAAGTCGCGAGAGCTGAAGAGTTCGCGCGAGTGAAGCTGTTATGAGGACAGAACTCGGTATTTATAAGGGTGGACCCCCGAGTCAAAAAATCCCGAGATTGTTGCCCGATCTCAGAATCTGACATTGTTAGTGTCAAAACGATCGCATCGACAAGAGGAGTCTAACCCTACTCGTGGTTTTCTCAAAAAAATTTCCGAACGGTTTTCGACTTTCGGGACAAGCTAATATGATGTGGGTTACGACTCAGAATCTGAATCTGAAAACCAGGGGACTATTGATTTTACCCGGGGGTATTCTCGGTATTACTATACTCCGGGAGCTCGTCCGATGTGGTTATGGTATTTTCGATATCCTCGTATATTTGTGTCACGATATATTTTTGTGGGTATTCTCATAATTCGGACCTCCTGAGCTTACATATGAGCATTATAATGACATTTCTATCAGTTTCAGGCAAATTCGTTCCCGAACGGGGCTAAGGGTATTTTCGTAATTTGGCTCCCGAGGAGCACGCCGGTAAGTTGTGGCGATATTTTTGGCTGTATGTTCAATATCTAGAGGCAAGGAGTAAATATGCGAGGTTTTTTGGTATTTTCTCATTGACATTTCCAACTAATTCTCGATCGGGATGCATTTCCGAAGCTCCGGGACTATATGGCTTTTATTCCAATTTAATTGGATATTATTTAAGTACTTTGAGCTGAATCAAATGAAATTGGACTCCTAGACCTAAAACATACCAGTTGAGCTGGATTTCTCTATAAATATAAGTCTCATGGCATTGAAAAAGGGGTTAGACTGCTGCCACGCTTCACAAGGCAAAGTGTTTACTTAACTGCACTATACTACTCGCGACTTTTTCCAAGTAGTCGCGAGATTGTGTCATACTGGTCGTAGTCACGACTTTGTGTTGCCCGGAGTCGAGAGTTTCTGATGACTCGCTACATTCTGCACTGTTTCATTCGCTCTGCACCTCAGTAGTCGCGACTTTTCGCAATGCATCTCCGTATTCGCGAGTTTTTGCCCTGCTCTCAGTTGTCACGAGTTTTTGTGTACGGACTCGCAAGTTTCTGCACTGACTCGCGAGTTTTTTACAGTAACTGCACAGCCATGTGTATTTGATCATTTTTCGTGCCTTTTTCTCCCGGATTACCCGTATTTCTTCATTGTAATTGTATTTCTTGATTATTATAGTGAAATCCAAGGTAGAGCTCCGCTCTCTCGAGGACGTAAGCTCACACATTGTGGGCCCAACCTCGTATATCGCTCGTCTCCCACAACAATTGAATTCCGAATAATTAAAGAAATTGACTGATCTAAAAGATGAATCCCGAAGAAGAATTTAATCTAGTTGGTGGCTGAACAGGTTGCTGACTTTGAAATTCATGAAACTTCTTGATGCTATGCAATTGTATAAGGAAGAAACTGGGTCGCCAAACTTTTGAAATCGTTCACAATACTTAATGTTCCTAGAGAATTGAACCGCTAGGCTGATGCCTTTGCACGTCTAGCTACCAGTTTTCCTGACCTTCGAAAGTTGAACATTCAAATATACGTGTAGGATAAACTGTCTGTGGAGCTTAGTGCACTACCTCGGTCGACATGTATGGCGCCTTCTAGTGTCGATCGGCAGATGGTTGGTAATGGCAAGATCGAACCGCCTACTCTTTGGATGCAACAACTCATCGATTATTTGTCAATCAGTGTGGTCCCTCAAGAAAACAATGATCGACAGTGTCATTTGTTTAGGGCAAGTGGATTTCTATGCATGATAGGATTTCATACAAGAGATCGTTTGGCGAACCTTCCCTACGATTCCCGGCCAAATGAAGCAATGTATGCACTAAATTAAATACAAGAAAGAGAATGTGATAATAACTATGGGGCATGGTCGCTTGTACTTAAACTATGGCGATCACGTTATTTCTGACCATACATGATGACTAATGTGAAATATTTCATCCAAAAATGTCAAATATGCTAGTTCCATGCTAATTATCACTGACAAACAAGTACCTTTCTAAATCTAACGCCCCTCCCATGCCCTTTTGAAAGATGGAGAATCGACATCTTGGGACCCTTCACGGGGTCGGTAAATCATAGAAAATTTCTCTTAGTCGAAGTCGAGTATTTCTTAAAATGGATTGAATTTGAACTTGTGTCTTCAATCATCGAGGAGGCGGTCAAGAAGTTTCTATTGAAACTTTTTTATTTCTAGGTTTGGGGTACCTCGGGTGTTGGTATCCGATAATGGCACCTAATTTACTCTTCGTAAGGTTCATGACATTTGTGACAAGTTAGGAATTAAGTACATGTTTTCATATGTATCTCATACCAAGATCAATGTTAGACCGAGATGTCGAATCGTGCAATCATAAAGAGGATAAAGACAAAATTGGAAGATCTAGGAGGCAATTGGTGCGAGCATCTCCAGAAAGTATGGTAGACATATCTCACCACACCGACCCATACCATAAGAGAAACACTTTTTTCGTTTGTTTATGGTTTCAAAGCATTTTAACATGTGTAAAATGTTTTAAAATTAGAAAGGGTTGTTATGAACCCTAAGGATTCTAATGATCAACAATGAAGGATGGATTTGGATCTAGTGGAAGAAAGATTGGAAGAAATCTATGGACATCTATTTAAGCATCGTAGAATTGTTGTAAAATATTATAACCGATGGGTAAATCCTCGCTCTTTTTTGGAAGGAGATCTTGTCTTCCATAGCATAGAGGCTCATAGAAATCCTGGGAAGATAGATCGATGCTAGGAAGGCCTCTATCCAGTAAAAGAAATTTTGTATGGAGGGGCTTACAAGATTGAGACAATGGGAGGGATCGAAGTCCCTAAATCATGGAATATTGATCGCATACTAAAATGTTATCCTTATAATTGTGAGGTATCAAATTTTAATTTTTTTATATGACTAATGATAAGTTCTTAACATAAAAGTCGTCTTGAGATTTTTTAATTAGACAAGCTATGAGAATGTTTCCTCGTGTGGTCACGGTTTAATCTGATTGCCCGCGATCGACATGATGAGATGTCCAATGTAGGTAGCGCCTCTCGCTTGAAGAAAGTTCAAATGCACTGTTTCTAGTGACCTCTTCAAACCACACCATCGACAAATCCGAATTTCTCGTTTAACAAGACCTATTCGATACTTGTCAATGTACAATCAATTGTGTTGCTCATCAGTGACCTCTTTGACATGATCGGTTGAATGCATGTACCAACTCAATACGCCGTATGCTTATTGTACCTTTTGAATCGGTCCCGATTGTACCTTCATGATAATCGTGAATCTCTCATCTGTTGAGGCATGTATTGAATGTTCCTTAATTGGAACCTCTTCAATACATTTTCCCTTTAATATGATAAACTTAAGGTTAGTTGGAGACCTCTCAAAAAGAATCACTATGTGGTGTGACATGAAGGAAACTTAGTGATTGTATGATCTGGAGTGTGAGGATGAAGGAGACATAAGTATGGAATAGTTCTATTTGTATACATTGCTAGTCTTAGTGGTGGAGCAAGGATGCCGTACGATTATTCAAATTTTAAATGTCTGACTTGAACATTCTGTCTTAACACAAGTACCTCTTCACTCTTTGTATAATTGCAAGAGGAAATAAAGCTGGAGAAAATATTTCACGCATCGAACCAAGGTCTAGCCGATACGAGATTTCGACTCTGCCACACCCCGTTGTGGTGCGAGGCAATTAAATAAGTAAATAGAAATAATAATTGTAATAAGCTCAAAGTAATGTAGCGAACGGACATAAGCCACAAAACAACTAAGTAATGGTGTAGGACCCCAACATGTAGTTCATAAAACAACATCACAATAATGCAAAAGATTCGACGACTCCTAAACCTCCGGAACCAGCCAAAGACCCATCCATCTAATCCTAACTCAAGGCTCCTCCTCACCTACAAAATCTGTAGAACGGTCATGGTCTAATAACAAAAACTTCGAACAAAGTAAAGAACTGAAAATGAAACATTAAATTCTTTTTATAAAACACTCTTTGAAAAGCCTACTCTTACTTATCTTCTTTACACTATCTCGTTTGGTTTTTACATGCCCGATAACATGCCTCACCCAATCCGACCTCTTTTTCGAGGGTCGGATCTCGACGAGCCATCGCCCAAATTTTCACAAGTTCTGGAACATGTCTCGCTCAAGCTGGCCTCTCTTTCGAGGGTTGGATCTCGACGAGCAATCATTGCTCTTTCAGTTTTCAACACAATTTTGGTCAAATACAACTTCGGTCCTTCTTTATCCATATGAGCTCTGGATATATTTTCTTTTTATTTTAAAATTTAGATATAATTTTTACGTTTTGAGGTTAATGGTCAAATGAAAACGAAACTCGTTTCTAAAACATCAACGGAAATTAGGACTAAACCACAATTGAATCTTTTTTATTTAAATATGAAATTATAAAAATATATAATACATGTATATTTTTAATGTTTGTTGGTGAGCGATTGGAATAATTATTGGTGATATTTTTATAATTTTTAAAGTTACTATATTTTTTACATTTTTTAAAGTTTAGATATATTATAAATATCACTCATGAGTTAAAATAACATATTTGTAAAAATATTTATTAACGGGGAAAAATATAAACTCGTAAATTAACTATGATTGTTTGGTGAGAACCGTTAGTAATCGATAGATGTTAATGGATGGTGAATGAGTCGAATGTTGGGGATTGAACACATGTGTGAACAATCTCGATAGATTAAGTAGAACCCGAGAATTAAAGCAAAGAGAAAACAACGACACAAGAAATTAACGTGGAAACCCGGAAAGGGAATAAACCACGTGACCGGCGGAAACGGCCAAATTCACTATCACTTGAGAAGATTACAACACACACACACGAAGAGAAAAACTCGGAATACAAGAGTATTGAAGTACATAACAATGAACCCTAAGACCCCTTTATATAGATGAGGTGGTTGAGATATTAAGGTAACAAACAAATATTCCTAATATTTGATCATATCTCCATATATGATTATCCATAATCAAATCATATATATGCGTCTATATATACTGATTTGATATGATATTATTTCCTTCAATATCTCTTTCCATAACTGCCGATATATTTGACTAATGAGCCCCACCATATCTCAGTTCGGTCCTCGACCGATTGCCTCCATCTCATATCTTCGGGTCACGTGCCATCGGTCCTCTACCGATTGCTTCGGTCCTCTTTGTTACATTCGGTATTGTGTACTTTGGTCCTCGACCGATCGGTACCAATACCAACCATCCCGTCTTCCATGTGTGCCCCGATCGACCACATTGTCGATCGTCATCCAAGTGTCACCGATCGATACCAATACCGATCTCCACACTTAACAATCTCCCACTTGGAGATCGATAATGCATCTTCTCTTGATAGTTCCCCCTCACCAACTCACTTGGTGAGACCAAGTAGAGCTACGTACAGCTCTAGCTTCGCCACAGTGACTCCCTTCGTCAACATGTATGCCGGATTTTCAGTACCTTTGATCTTCATCAACTGAAGCGTCTTTCTCTTGAGAAAATCCCTAATATAGTGATACTACAACTCAATGTGTTTCATCCTAGTATGAAATATCGGGTTCTTCGCCAAACAAATGGCACTCTGACTTTCACTGTACAAAGTCCGCAGATCGGTCCCTTTACCGATCTCCATCCAAAATTTTGGAGCCACACCATCTCCTTTCCTGCTTCAGTAATCGCAACATACTCTGCCTCAGTGGAGGAAAGTGAGGCACACTTTTGCAACTTCGACTTCCAACTAACAGTTGTACCGCCAACAGTAAATACATACCCCGATGTACTCTTCCGATCGTCCAGATCTCCTCCAAGGTCGGCATCCACGTACCATTTTAGATCGATCGGTACCCTTCTAAAACACAGCTCCCGCCCTGATGTCCCTTTGAGGTATCGGAGCAACCACAGCACTGCTTCCCAATGCTCTTTCCCAGGGTTCGACATGAACCTGCTCACGACTCCCACTCCATGTGCAATATAAAGTCTCGTACAGACCATTGTACACATCAAACTCCCAACCGCTGAAGAGTAGGGCACATTATTCATCTCTTCGGCCTCTTGGTCGGTCATCGGCGCCTGCTCCTTTGAAAGTTTCATGTGTGCTCCCAAAGGTGTTTTAGTAACATTCAAGTCTCCCACTTGATACCGATCAATCACTTTCTCAATATACTTTTCCTGAGACAAGGTAAGTGTATCCTTCTGCAGATCTCTCGAGATTCTCATTCCCTGAATCTGCTTGACCGGTCCTAGGTCCTTTATCTCGAATACTTCGGACAACTCCCGCTTGACTTGTTTTATCTCCTCCATGTTACCTCATGCGATCAACATGTCATCGACATACAGTAGAAGGATTACATATGTCCCTTTGCCCCATCGGAGATAACAACAGTTGTCTGTCTCACATCTTTTGAATCCTCGTTCGGTCATTAGGGAGTCAAACTTTAAATACCATTACCGATGAGCTTGTTTCAACCCATACAAGCTCTTTACCAATTTGCATACTATATTTTCTTTACCATGCACCTTAAACCCCTCGGGTTGTGCCATGTAAATCTCTTCGTCCAAATCACCGTGAAGGAAGGCCGTCTTCACATCCATCTGCTCAAGATGGAGATTCTCAGCAGCCACTATACTCAAAATCACCCTGATCGTCGTCATCTTGACGACCGGTGAGAATACCTCGGAATAGTCAATTCCCTTCTTCTGCAAGAATCCTTTGACTCTTGTAAGAATACCTCGGAATAGTCTCGCCTTGTAACGTTTGGACTCATCTGCCTCCTGCTTTACTCTGAAGACCCATCTATTGAGTGAGGCCCGATGTCCCCTTGGCAATTCAGTCAAGACCCAAGTCTTGATCTTTGACAGGGATGTCATTTCGTCCTCCATGACAAGCTCCCACTTTTCCTGATCACGAGACTGAACAGCCTCTCGGAAATTCTCTGGCTCGCCATCATCAGTCAGCAATGTATGATACATTGCAGGAGTGTAACAATCGGGTGATCTCCACTCCTTGGTTGACCGCCTCAACACAGGAGTGACTTCTTCCACATTGTCATCTGTCGCCTGGTCTTCATTCTTCTGATCGGTATTGGACCGATTAGACTGAGATTCTGACTCCTCATCAGAAGTGATACCGATCGGCTCATCCGATCGGTCCGGAGGTCCACTGCTCCCACTTGATGATATCACCACTATCACCTCGGAAGACTTCTTCTTAGCCTTTGCGATAGCATCCTTGTAAAGTTGATATTCGTTGAAAGTCGCGTCGACCGATCTAATTATTTTACTCCCTTCGGTCCAGAACCGATAACCAAAATAATTAATTCCATATCCAACGAAAACAGTCTTTACAGCTTTAGCATCAAGTATATCCCTCTTCTCAGGGTCTATGTGGACATATGCAATGCAACCGAACACTTTGAGATGATCCAACTTTACCTCCTTCCCAGTCCACTTCTCTTCGGGCAACTCGCAATCCAGTGGTATCGATGGACTCCGATTGATCAGGTATGCCGCCGTACTCACAGCATCCGCCCAGAAGGTCTTTGGTAGACCAGCGTGCAATCTCATCGATCGGGCACGCTCATTCAACGTTCGGTTCATTCGTTCGGCAACTCCATTCTGCCTCGGCTTGTTCGGGACCGATCGCTCCAGCTTAATACCGTTCGCCAAACTGTAGTTTCTGAACTCCTCCCCGTCATATTCTTCTCCATTGTCTAATTTCAGACACTTCAACTTGGTTACAGCCTCGAGCTCCACCTCTACTTTCCACCTTTTGAATGTCTGGAACACATCAGATTTATTCCTTAGAGAATAGACCCATACTTTACGAGTACAGTCGTCAATGAAGATGACGTAGTACTTCGAGCCTCCAACGGACTCGACCGGTGCCATACCCCACACATCGGTATGCACGAGTTCCAGTTTGCTGGTTTTCCGATCCCACTTCACCTTCGTAAATGTTACTCTCCTCTGCTTGCCGAGCACACAATCTTCACAGAACCCAACCTCTTTGTCCTCAAAGGTCGGTAATAAGCCTTTCCGGGCCATGATCTTCATGCCCTTCTCACTCATGTGGCCAAGGCGATCGTGCCATATCTTCAGCAACCTCCTTCCGTCCTCTTTGGATCGGTCCCCATGGGACCAATCAGTCTCCAGTGTA
Source organism: Utricularia reniformis (assembly GCA_009725065.1). Classification (NCBI taxonomy): domain Eukaryota; kingdom Viridiplantae; phylum Streptophyta; class Magnoliopsida; order Lamiales; family Lentibulariaceae; genus Utricularia; species Utricularia reniformis. The sequence goes on from RWGZ01000455.1 coordinate 439,114, forward strand.
GTGAGAGTGGATCGGTCCCCATCTGGCCCGATCGGTTTCTCCACGTACAAAGTTCCCGACTTGATTCCTTTAGCAATGACCAAAGCCCCTTTGGTCACTCTCCACCGACCGCTCCCGAAAGACGTTCGGTACCCCTTGGAATCCAACTGTCCGACCGATATCAGGTTCTTACTCAGTCCGGGTATATACATCACATCCTCCAAGGCCCAACAGTAACCATTTGAGGATCGAATCGGTATATCACCCCGACCTGTGATCTCCAGGAACTTCCCATCTGCAAGATAAACCTTCCCGAAATTCTCTGCTCTGAATGACTTAAACAACTTCTGGTTAAAACAGGAGTGAAAGGATGCACCTGAGTCAACCACCCATGACTCCACTAGACTCTCGAGACAAAGTACAAGTGCATCGTCAGATTCAGCCGCTACCGATGCTGAATTCTCCTCCTTCTTCGGCTCTTTGCATTCCCTGCGGAAGTGTCCCTACTTCCCGCAATTCCAGCAATCGGGATCCCCCCGATTCTTTGACTTTCCCCGATTCCTCGATCAAGCCCTACTCTCGCCATTCTGCCCTGGGCTATTCTTCCGACCCTTGGAAGAATCTGCCACCAATGCATTACTTTTGGTATCTCCCTTATGCTTCCGTCTCAATTCTTCACTGATGAGTCGAGCCCGCACATCATCGAAATTGAGTTTCCCAGGTTGACTACTGATAATATCAACCGTCATTGACCAACTTTCGGGCATGGTACCAAGAACGGCAACGGCCTGCGTGTCATCATCCATGACATGTCCAGCCAGCGACAACTGGCCTGTAAGATTGCAGAAATCATTCAGATGTTCTGCAACCGAGGCACTCTCTCCCATCGTCATGGTATACAAATGCCGTATCAAGAGCACACGATTTGTCGATGAAGGCCGCTCGTACATATCGGACAGCGCCTTCATCATACCGTCAGTCGTCGTATGTTTGTTGTAGTTAAACGCCACCTTCTTCGACAACGATAGTTGAACGATCGTCGACGCCTTGCAATCCAATTTCTGCCAATCCGCATCCTCCATCTTTGTCGGCTTCTTTTCTTCCAATGCTTCCCCTAGATCATTCTGATAAAGGGAATTGCGGATTTGCATTTTCCAATAGGCAAAATCAGATCTGTCAAACATCCTTAGGTTTCCCTTATCGTCACCCATCGCCGATTGCACCACTACTACCCCACAGTCACCACCAATTGTTGGGGATTGAACACATGTGCGAACAATCTTGATAGATTAAGTAGAACCCGAGAATTAAAGCAAAGAGAAAACAACGACACAATAAATTAACATGGAAACCCGGAAAGGGAAAAAACCACGTGACCGGCGGAAACGGCCAAATTCACTATCACTTGTGAAGATTACAACACACACACACGAAGAGGAAAACTCGGAATACAAGAGTATTGAAGTACATAACAATGAACCCTAACACCCCTTTATATAGATGAGGTGGTTGAGATATTTAGGTAACAAACAAATATTCCTAATATTTGATCATATCTCCATATATGATTATCCATAATCAAATCATATATATGCGTCTATATATACTGATTTGATATGATATTATTTCCTTCAATGTCTCTTTCCATAACTGCCGATATCTTTGATTAATGAGTCCCACCATATCTCAGTTCGGTCCTCGACCGATTGCCTCCATCTCATATCTTCGGGTCACGTGTCAACGGTCCTCTACCGATTGCTTCGGTCATCTCTGTTACATTCGGTATTGCGTACTTCGATCCTCGACCGATCGGTGCCAATACCGACCATCCCGTCTTCCATGTGTACCCCGATCGACCACATTGCCGATCATCATCCAAGTGTCACCGATCGATACCAATACCAATACCGATCTCCACACTTAACATCGAATACCCGATGGGAATATAACTGATGAACAAGTGTGGAGGATGGTTGACATGTGTGCATGTCGTCAGAATCTCTTGGAGAAGGAATGGTCGGTTGGTAGGTTGAAAGATAACAAAGGTTTAAGAACTATGGAAGCAACCTACAATATTTCTTTTGGTGATCTTCGTCCTTTCCAACAACGCATGGCCAATTTCATGAAAGGATTGTGCAGGTGGCTGGAATGTCGACAAAGGCTACGTGAAATGTGAACAAATGCCTCACTTGTCAAAGACGGCGCCAGCATGACATTTAGGAGGCAAAAGTGTCTTCTAGGAGCTTGAGGGGATATGATAAGATTCCAACAAGATTCTTCTAGATTGGCAAAACACAAGTTTTACAGTTTATTCTTTACATTAGTAATAGTGAAATCTCTACATGGATTTGCCGTTCTGTATGTTTTTCTTCCGGATCTCGGGATTCCGACGTAAACATCTCTTGTATTCCTACAGTTAACGTTTACCAGCGATCCTCACAAATCAAATAAGTTTAATATTATGAGTCAGATTTTCTCTCATAACAGCAGTCGTTAGGAATACATAAGATATTTATATGAGAAACCCGAGATCCGAGAGAAACCCGAGATCCGAGAGAAAAACTTAGAGTGCACCAAACCTAAGAAATGAATTACTATATGAAAATGTAAAATACAGAGCCAAGGGTAGCCCACACAGGGGCCTCCCGGGCTTTTCACCTCTTCTTCTTTTTTATAGGGAAAAGGAATGATATTCAATTCATGAAATCGCATCAGAATCTTATTATATCTCCATCGAACCCATAAAGACTCTTACGTTGTAAAAGTCTTGTTGGTGCAGCCTTTTTTGACATTCTACTCAATGAGCAACCTTCCACTCTCGAAATACGCTAAGTGAACTAAATGGCGACGGTCGGCCAGCGAAACGTCGACTGTGATCTCCAGAATCCACCGTCGTCTCCATTTGCCTTCGTCAAATGAATTTATCTGCCCACGATCCTATAAACTTGTAATCGTTTCTACTGGGTATTTTGACTTGTCGATGACCCGATCCAACATTGTAGATCCATGCATTAATCTATTTATTTTGAATATATAGATATTTTTTAAAAATATTATTGTAAAAAGTATATATTAACATTTTTTATTATTTGAAATTTTAAATGTTATGTATTGGGAGTGTTATGTATAATGATATGATATAAATTTATATATTCAAACACAATGTTGATTTCAAATAGATATGAATTTGAAGTTAAAAATGAAACGGAAATTTAACCAAATCGATCCAAACTCTATTGATTGTCATCCCAACAACCACGACCTAAGACATCATACTTTCTCTCGCTTTTATTTTTTTCTAATTTTAAAAGTACGAATTTTCATACAAGAATAAAGTTATTAAAGGAATGTTGTTTTAATTAAATATTAAATGAGTGAAGAAAGAGAAACTAACATAGAGTAAGAAAAACGATTCTACGAATACACATAATTGTGATTCCCTAAAACCATCTTTAACGATGCTCGAGACCGTGTTGAAATACAGCCATGGGCATTGCATGGCAGCCATCATGGCGTCCAACCAATGGTTGGGCGCCATGGTGGTAAGGCCATGGTCGTATGGTTAGGGTTGTTATGCGATCCAAACAGTTCGTGTTCGAAATTTGTTCGGCTCGTATATGTTTGTCTTCGTTCGTTCGAATATAAATATGAACTTCGTTAGAACATTTTTCATTTTCATTTATAATTTGAAAGAACATTTTCCTGAAAAAATATGAACGTTCGGAAAAATTATATTATTTTATTTATTTTTAATATAAATATATTATTAAACATTATAATTTAGAAAACTCTTATCGATCATATGTCACATTATCTAAACCCTAAACCCAACGGAGATCATGCTGGGTGACTGCGTGGGGGTTTAGGGTTTAGAGTTTATCAATCATATGTCACATTATCTCTCCATATTTTCCTATGTTTATAGATATTATAATGTTTTTCTCAATATAAAGTTATTTTCTTTTAATTTTCAATTTTTAATCTAAAAAATCAATTTTACTATATTGAATTTCAATATTAAATTCAAAAAAAATTAAGTAGATAATAGAACATGTTTGTATAAGTTCGTACAAGTTATTCGAACGAACATGTTCGTTCAAACATGAATTTCTGTCCGAATAAAATATGAACGAACATGAATATGTTCGAATAAAAATATAAACAAACATTAATACAGAAAATTCGATTCTTTCGGATCAAATAACAACCATAACTATGGTATATCCATACCTAGTGGACAAGGTTTGGGGAGTGAGAAATTCTCTTTTCCCATGTCTTTTTATTAATTTGAATTATTTTAATTATTACAAAAATTTTAAAAAGTAAGTTAAAAATATTATTATACAAAATGAATAATAAATATGATTCAATAATAAAATTTAATAAAATAAAAATAACATATGTAATATTTGATTTTTGTATTATTTGGAATGATGTGAAAAAACGAGAATACCAAAAAGTCATATAAATGAAAGATAAAATAGTATGTGTAAGTTAGAATTATGATATCCAATGAAATAAGTTTCATGTGCTCTAAAAATCGGTAAATGATAACTATCTCAATTTACTAAATATGATTAATTTTATAAATATTGAGAAATATCAGAAAAGAAATAAGCAATATGCGGATGTGGAGTCTGCTTCGTAGCTCTACTCTATCGTATCCCTCCCCCCTGATCCTCAGTCGCTCTATGGCCACCGCCGCCCCTGCTTCCGATGAACCGATCAGGCCTTCAGTCACCAAGATCGGCTGGATCGGAACCGGAGTGATGGGGCAATCCATGTGCTCTCATCTCATCAAAGCCGGTTACAGCGTTACCGTATACACTCGCACGCGCTCCAAGGCTGAATCTCTGCTATCTATGGGTGCTCGCTGGGCAGATTCCCCTAAATCGTTAGCCTCCCGATCGGATGTTGTTTTTTCGATTGTTGGATACCCTTCTGATGTCCGCCAAGTCATTCTCGACGCCGATTCCGGTGCAATTGCCGGTCTCCGAAACGGTGGTGTGATAGTCGATATGACCACCTCTGACCCCTCCCTCGCCGTAGAAATACATTCTGCTGTTTCACTCCTCGGTTGTTCATCAATTGATGCTCCAGTCTCTGGAGGAGACCAAGGTGCTCGTGTCGCGGCGCTCTCGATATTCGCCGGTGGCGATAAAACGGTGGTGGCTAGGGTTACGCCATTACTGAAACATTTAGGAAGAGTTTACTACATGGGTGGGCCGGGAAAAGGACAGTTCTGTAAATTAGGGAACCAGGTGACAATTGCGTCGACGATGGTGGGCTTATGCGAAGGTCTTATATACGCTCACAAGTCCGGTCTTGATCTGAGCAATTTCTTAGACGCCATTTCCGGCGGCGCTGCGGGCTCCAAATCCTTGGATTTGTACGGAAACAGGATTCTGAGTAGGGATTTTGAGGCGGGTTTCTATGTGAATCATTTTGTAAAGGATTTGGGGATTTGTTTGAGGGAGTGTCAGAATATGGGATTGGCTCTACCTGGTTTGGCTTTAGCTCAGCAGCTCTATCTATCTCTAAAAGCCCATAACCATGGCAATTTGGGAACTCAAGCTCTCATTTTAGCCTTGGAGAATCTCAACAATGTCTCCTTAGAACCCAAGAACAAGCCTTGATCTTGTAAAAATTCAAACTATTCAGTAATCCATTATCTTCTTGTTTGCAAATCAAATGAAGATAATGTATCTACTTTGAATGATGCAGTCGTTATAATATTGGAGATCACATAACAATTTTTCCCAGTTCTTATTTCGACAAAACTGAACCAGGAATGCTGCTGATCCAGTGATTGCCCCACTCCATATTTATAACCTCAAAGGAATGTTATCGAAGCAGAAACAAAGAATATGATATATAACAATGCAACCAATTCTGCAGGCTATTTTGGAATTGCTTTTGCCTGTTCAACATAAGCTGCATTCTTTGAATTAGAGAGTTTTGTTGAAATTAAGACAAGAGTGTACCCGTATATAATAGGGTTGTTTGGTTCCATGGGGGTAGTTGTGGTGCGGTGCGGTCACCGCATCGTGATTTTAGGTACGTTTGGTAAATATCGATGAGGTAAGATGATTGTGTTGTGAGGTAAATTGATCATGATTTTAAAAAACGGTTTTGAAATAATGGTACAGTGATCGTGATTTCATAAAATGACTATTTTATCTTTATTTTTAATTAAAGTGTATTACTTATCAATTATATTTTATATTAATTATGATAAACTCATTATTTAAGAAATTGATATAATATAATAAATTATTAATCAAAAGAATTAAAAAACAAACATTGACAAAAGTGAATTATCTAAATCGACGATCTTCTACAATCCTGCTAAGTGCAATGCGATCACGTATTTCATTTCTAATTCAAATCACGTATGAGTTCAACATTTATATGTGATGGGACAACGAGAATTTGTACTTCCATATTCCAATCGTGTTCTATCTCTACAAAGTTCGGATGCTCTTAAATAAATTAATATAGACAAGAATTTTAAACAACTATAATAAAAATAAAATTTTAATAAAACTAATATTAATAAGAATTTAAATTAATATTAAATTAATTTTAATAAAAAATAATTATAAACCATAATTTTAAAGGAATTGTATAATGATTATTAAACAAATGCGTTCTGTCCACCACTGCTTCAAACGTATTGTCACCTCACCGCAGTTTTCAGCGGTGAAACAAACGTACTTGTTAAGCATGTTTGGTTAAAATGAAATAAATTGCGGCACGTTCACAGTACCGGGTGGTGAACCGTAGTTCCAAACAACACCTTTATTTTAAACTACCAAAAATCTAGGCAATCGGTGATCGTATCAGGATTTTTGGAGGTCATATGGCTATGTTTTGATACGTATGACCAACTCATCGCGGTTTGATAAATTTCAAAGTTGTCATTTAAAGATAATTTAATTCATTTAAAATCAAACTCTTATAATAAATTTTATTCTTATTTCACAAATATTATGTCATTTTTCAAGTTGCTATGGATCTGCGTTTTTTTGAATTCTTCTTGAAGTTAGAGAATTCGTGAAACACTCGTAAAGTTGATGTCGACCCCATCGTGGCGATACCGCTCTTCATAATTAGTGAAAAAATTTAATACATTTTGATTAAAAGCACTATGTATTTATAAATTGTTTATTAGAATTATAATTTAGATTTCAATACATCATTGTAAATTAGTCATTATAAATTAGATAAATATATTAGTTTATTGTATATGTAATGAACATTTTAGTATTTATTTGACTTATATTTGCCTATAACAAATTTATTAATATAAATGTTAAAATTGACATTTTCTTAAAATCACAGTAAGATTACCGTAGTTTTTGCAAACAGTTTTCTAAAATCCGATTATAATTATCACAATCATTTCAATGCATGGTATCGTCATCACATATCACCGTGTTTTTGAAATACTAAACCAATGTATCATAAAAGAAGATCTCACCATAAGATCATCTGCATCCATAGCCGTGGTCACACCCGTCATTATCAAACTTCTCTCACAACACATTATCTTCTTATCTAAATAAACACAACACTTAAAAATGTAACTTATATTTCAAATAAAACATTAAAATTAATTATATAAAATATGTTATACTAAAATATAATTTTAGATTAAAATAAAATATTATTTATTTATCAAAACAGTTAAATTGCCCGCTCCTAAAAACGATCGTTGACCCCAACGATCATCTTATCAAAAACATGCAACGCAAACCCGTATCTTCCTTTCTCAATACTACAAGCAGTAACAACCAACAGTTCTTCTCCGTTCTTTTGAAAATGCAATTCTTGTCAGAAACCTAGCCAAAGTACCACAAAGGCACTGCAAAAATGATGGCAAAAACTTTAGAATCATTGACAAAAAACATCAAAAACATTAACAAAAATCACTAGATGTAGGATATTTGGGCCATGAAAACGAAAATGTTTTTCAATTGTAGTCGAATGTCAATCTAAACCCCGTAATAGGTTTGGGTTTGGACCGGGGAGCTTCGTAGCGCTGAAGTTTCGAATCATAGGTTCATAAAAACTCGACTTGGGTTTTCCGATCTTAGGATACAATGGCTCTTATACAACTTGTTAAGAACTTGAAGGGGGGAATTTGGAGCAGAATGGAGAGGTAGACAATGAAAATGAAAGATGAAAGATTTTTCATATGACATAAACTGTTAGCAAGGTTCACAGAAAGAGTATATATACCATGTTCTCACAACGGTCATACGACATTTAAGTTGACTTCTTCTTCTTCATTAGGCTTGTATTCTATGTTTCTTTATGGGGAAGAGATTGTGACTAAGCCCCATTGCTGAAAATGATTCTTGTCACTAAGGATCAAATTGAGGGAATTGATGTCAAATCAAATCTAAGTCTTCCCAATTGGCTTGTGTGGAGAAGAGCTCTCCATTACAAGGGGAGATTAGTCGTATGTCCAGAACTTTTGAAGGGATTGCAGGGAGACCCCCTATGACAAGCTTGGAGGATGTATAAGAGGCATATTTTGTCCTTAAGTGTACCTTGAGCATAGAGACATGAAAGACTTGAGGAAGCTTAGAATCTGGAGAGAGGGCAATCATATAAGCTATGTCCCAATTTTGATATAAAAATGTATGATCCATAATACGAGGTGACTAATTTAATATTTCAATGAATGGAGAGTGATGATTGATGTTAAGGTTGGAGTCGAAGATACACAAGATTACCTACCTTGAATGTTCTTTCTAAGCGCTACTTGTTGGTATAATGTTTCATCTGATTGATGCATAAGCTAAATTGCTCTTAAATTCATTGAGAATAATCTATTGATCCTTACAGAAAACATTTCCATCGCTGTGTTTAGAAATAATAGGTGTATCTCCTGCAAGAAAGGAAGGTTTATGTCCATATATGGCCTCTAATGGGGTGGTTTTCATGCTTATATGGTATGATTTATAATACTAGAATTCTGCATGTGGTAACTAGTTATACCATTAGTTAGGATGAGTATGACAGACACCCCTTTAATAAGTTTCTATGCAGATTAACCCTTTCTGTTTGTCCGCCATATTAGGGATGGTAGGCTATGGATAAGTTGAGTTGGACTCCCACAACTTTAAGAAGTTATTTCCAAAGTTTACTAGTAAAGATGCTATAACGATTCAATGTTCGAAGGAAGGTCGTCGAGTTTGTAGATGTCCTTCAGAAAGATCGAGGCAATAGTGGATGATGTATATGGATGAGATAATGCATAGAAATTAGTATATTTAGAGAATATGTAAACAATAACAAATATAGTATTTTTGCCTAAAGATAGTTATATGTTCTCAATAATTCCATGCTAAAGTTTTTCCATTGTCTATCTAGAGTTATGAGAGGTTGGAACATGCCAGGCGAAGCTGAACGATCAAAATGGATCCGATGGCATAGAGTGCAATCTTGTATCCACGTTGTAATTTCCTTTCATGTTTTTTTCAATAGGGGACCTATTTCACCGTAGCTAGACAAACCCTTTAATAGGTGCTTGCAATTCTTGAATGACCTCCAATTGGAGATGAATGTAAGGCTTAAAAAACATTTTCCTTTAATTATGTATTACTCAATGTAGAAATCAATAGAGAAATAAAGTAGAATTTGATAATTGATTCAATATTCGTTACATAATACAACTCGGATTATAATTCCGTATTTATCGGGTTAGCCCTCAAAATCATACAACTTAATGTGCCAAAAGCCCATGAACTAAAATCGAAGTAGGGAATATAGATCGTGACACTACCCATCTCTAAAAACGATCGTTGACCCATGTAGCGACCCACCTTCCCAGTTGTACGATATTGTCCGTTTTGGAATATGTTAACCATAATGACTCACACTTAGTATTCATGGTTTTTATTTTTCCCTAGTCATAAACTTCCTAGTGGGTCATACATCTTTGTTTTACCATATAGTGAGCATACTTAACTTTCAGTTCTAATGTGATATATTGTCACTTTGCTAAGGAAAAAGTCTTGTGCGGTGGTAAACGAATTGTTATACTTAATCCGTTATCGTTCCCCGCCAATAACCGATGATGGGATTTGTCTAAGGTACCTCTCGCACCCCCGAGTGGTCTTACAACCTCAACGATCATCGTATCAAAACATGAATGCGGCCCCGTATCTTCCTTTCTCAAAAGAGCAAGCAACAACAACCTAAAAACCAAATGTTCTTCTCCATTCTTTTGAAAATGAAATTCTGGTTAGTAACCTAGCAAAAATACCACATAGGCACGGCAAAACGGATGGCTAAAACTTTAGAATCATAGTAAAAAAAACACCAAAAACAGTAACAAAAATCACTAGATCTGGGATTTTTGAGCCATGAAAATGAAAATGAACTTTTGTCCATCGTACCCGAAGGTCACTTTAACCCGTAGTAGATTTTTTTTGGACAGGGGAGCTTCGCAATGGTTAGAAGCTTCGATTATGAGGTTTAGAAAACTTGACTTGTGTTTTCCTGCCTTAGAAAACGACGGCTTCGATACCATTTGTCACGAACTTATGTCGTAACAGGAAAAAGAATAAGGAGAGGGGTAGAAAGTGGGGGAGAATTAGACTGAAGAAGTTGATGGGGAGAGGCAACAGGCCGTAGGAGAAGAGAAAGAATGATAGAGAGAATGGGGGAATTAGGATTAGATACATAAGTGGAATATTGATATTTTATTCGATAATCATAACGTAATGCAACCCGGATTATATATATGTGTTTATCAGGCTAGGCACATACATCCATACAATCTAATGGGTCAAAAACAAATGAACTAAAATCGAAGTCAAGACTATGGATCGTGACACATAGCGTCGATGATCTTCTGGAGTTTGTCCGTGGGCTTCCTACACTTCTTCTCAAAGTCTTTTTCAATAGCCTCCATTGTAGCCAAATTTACGGAGCTCCTCAATAGCCGCTTCACCACAACCATTTCTAACAATCCCCAACTATAATATAGTTTATAACTTTTGATCAATTAAAATATTAGATTATAATGTTGTAATGTCTAATACTAAATACACCTATATAAAATGAGTTATATTTCAATTATCAAATATGAATTTCAATTATTTCTCTAAAAAATCTCATTTATCTCTCTTATCATTTTACTCTCCTTCTCTATGCATATGTTTCTTCCCTTCTTTTCATCCACCATCTCTCTCTTTTTCTACCCTTATTCACCTATTTTTCCATTTAAGATCTTGACAAATGGTATCTAAAGAATTGTTTACTAAAATTGGTAAACCTAAATAGAATTTTTCTCTACCTAGCTTTCGACGTTCTATACTGCTGCAAAACCCTCGCTGGAGTAAGGAACTCAGTAGTTATGATGAACTTAAATGTCATATTTAAAACTTAAAGAAAAATCACATTTTTTATTACCATCCCCGAAAATCTCAGATTTGATATTTTGTTTGCGGTTATGCTAGCATAACATTGTAAAGTGTGAGAAATGAATAATGAGATTCGTTAATTTCAATGTACACGAGAATATATATATATACAGCTAACCGACTAACTGTTGAAGAATAAACTCTATCAAGAACCACTGATTTTCCAGAATCAGAACAGCAATTTCGCAGATAAGTTCCAACTTTTTCAGATCGTAAATATTTGTAATTACGACACCAAGCTTTTACGAGGAAACCGGAGTAAACCCGGAGAAAAACCTCGGGATCAATATATGATCCAATCCACTAAACTTTCAGTGTTTACAATTACAGGAAACAACACGTTCTGAAGATTAATCAAAGAGGACACAGGCCCCTGTTCTTGATCAGCAAGAGAATTGCGCAGAGTCTGATCTTCTTGCCACAACGCCTCCTTGCCGTCTCAGGTTAATATCCGCCGTTGCTCAATTCAGCACCACGTACGTCTCTGTTTCGCTTCTTGATCAGCCTCTCTCGTTTTGAATGCCTCTGTAATTCTTTTGCCAAGAACAGCAACGACAATAAATGTCGTATGCTTCTTTTATGATGCATTTGATCTTGATTCCAGTATGGGCCGAAATGCCGCAGCTCATCTCATGTTTTATTTCTTCATTGGTCTTGCTGAGTTATTTGGGCCTGTGAGTTTATGAATGAGACACATAAATTATTGGTCCAACAATCTTCCCTCTCAGCTTGACGCAATGACGACGCGATTCCTAGGGTTCCAGTGAACGGAGCAGCCCGGCTTCCTCCGCGCACAGCTGAAGCTTATTTGCATGTACGACCTTGGTAAGCATATCAACTACGTTTTGTGTTGTGTGAACTTTGTTGAGCATGAATTCCTTTGTTTTTACTGCTTCCCTTATCCAGTGCGCCCTTAGGTCTATGTGTTTAGTCCGGTTATGAAACGTAGAGTTCCTACTAAGTTCAATCGCACTCTGGCTGTCGCATAGCAGTTCCGACTCCGAGCAACTGAGTTTTAGTTCCTTAGTCATCCTGGTAATCCATATTACCTCTTTAGCTGTCTCTGTAAGTGCTATATATTCGGCTTCGGTCGAAGATAGAGCCACAGTTTTTTGTAATCTGGACTGCCAGGAGACTGCAGCGTTAGCCATACACACAATGTACCCTATAGTTGATCTTCTGGTATCGGGATCTCCTGCTAGGTCTGAGTCCGAGAAAGCTTTTATCTCAATTTTATCTTGTCTTCCTTTGAACCTTAGAGTTAAGTCCTTGGTCCCAGCTAGGAGATTAATCAAAGAGGACACAGGCCCCTGTTCTTGATCAGCAAGAGAATTGCGCAGAGTCTGATCTTCTTGCCACAACGCCTCCTTGCCGTCTCAGGTTAATATCCGCCGTTGCTCAATTCAGCACCACGTACGTCTCTGTTTCGCTTCTTGATCAGCCTCTCTCGTTTTGAATGCCTCTGTAATTCTTTTGCCAAGAACAGCAACGACAATAACTGTCGTCTGCTTCTTTTATGATACATTTGATCTTGATTCCAGTATGGGCCGAAATGCCGCAGCCCATCTCATGTTTTATTTCTTCATTGGTCTTGCTGAGTTATTTGGGCCTGTGAGTTTATGAATGAGACACATAAATTATTGGTCCAACAATCCTCCCTCTCAGCTTGACGCAATGACGACGCGATTCCTAGGGTTCCAGTGAACGGAGCAGCCCGGCTTCCTCCGCGCACAGCTGAAGCTTATTTGCAGGTACGACCTTGGTAAGCATATCAGCTACGTTTTGTGTTGTGTGAACTTTGTTGAGCATGAATTCCTTTGTTTTTACTGCTTCTCTTATCCAGTGCGCCCTTAGGTCTATGTGTTTAGTCCGGTTATGAAACGTAGAGTTCCTGCTAAGTTCAATCGCACTCTGGCTGTCGCATAGCAGTTCCGACTCCGAGCAACTGAGTTTTAGTTCCTTAGTCATCCTGGTAATCCATATTACCTCTTTAGCTGTCTCTGTAAGTGCTATATATTCGGCTTCGGTCGAAGATAGAGCCACAGTTTTTTTGTAATCTGGACTGCCAGGAGACTGCAGCGTTTGCCATACACACAATGTACCCTGTAGTTGATCTTCTGGTATCGGGATCTCCTGCTAGGTCTGAGTCCGAGAAAGCTTTTATCTCAATTTTATCTTGTCTTCCTTTGAACCTTAGAGTTAAGTCCTTGGTCCCAGCTAGGTATCTCAGCAGCCACTTCACTCCCTCCCAATGTTGCCTGCCTGGATTTGCCATAAATCTACTTAGGAGTCCAATAGAGTGAGCTATATCCGGTCTTGTTGATATCATCAAATACATGATTGATCCAACAGCCGAGGCATAGGGAATTCTCTCCATTTCATTCTGCTCTGCTTCGGTTGTAGGACTTTGGCCTTTTGATAAAGTGAATTGGCTAGATAAGGGTGTGGTTACAGCCTTAGCCTCCTCCATCTTGAATTTCTTCAGTATCCTTTCAACATAGCTTGCTTGTGATACTGCTAGAAGCCTGCTTTCCCTGTCTCTTGTAATGTTGATTCTTAGAATTCTTTTTGCTGATCCGAGATCCTTCATTTCAAAAGTAGCAGCTAGCCTTCCATTTAAGCCTTGAATTGATTCTCTTGTGGTCCCTGCAATTAAAAGATCATCTACATATAATAGGAGTATGATAAATTTACCGTCTCCTTCATCTTTAAGATAAGCGCAGTGGTCACTCTCTGTCCTTGTGAACATTTCCGTGGTCATAAAACTGTCGAAGCGTTTATTCCACATCCTTGGTGCTTGCTTCAGCCCATATAGACTTCGATTTAACTTGCACACCAAATTCAGCCTGCTTTTATCCTCAAAACCAGTGGGCTGCTTCATGTAGATGTTCTCATCCAAGCTCCCATGTAGAAACGTTGTCTTGACGTCCATTTGTTCTAGTTCTAGGTCCAAATGGGCTACAGCAGGTAGCACAATNCTTTTGTGACTGCCTCCCTGTGCAGAAACTAGAACCAGTATTTCTTCTTGGTTTGTAGCAGCAGTGTCCTCAGTTCCCTTCACCCTCTTCCAATACCAGCAATCCTTTTTCAAATGTCCTACTTTGCCACACCAATTACAGCTCCTGGTTTCTTTCTTAGTCTCCTCATTCTGATTCTTTCCTGTTTGGCCTTCCTTGTCATTTGATATGCTCTTCTTCTCGGTTTTCTTGCTAAAATTCTGAGACTTTCCTTGAAAACTTGAGTTTACAGCAGCCAATGTCTCCTTGACTACTGAAACAGTCATTTCTTCCCTTCTCAAGCCTTCATTTATCAAGCATTCCTTAACAGTTTTCAGCTTAGGACCTCCTTTTGGGGCTAACGTGTTTAGGGATATGAAAGTGGCCTCCCAGGAATCAGGCAATATCCCTATTAACATGTGAGCCAGAATCTTGTCTTCAAGAACACAGTCTGCCTCTGCTAATTTGTTCACTATCTCTTGGAATGTTCCAAGATGATCAGTGATCGGTGTATTTTCTTTATACCTCAGCCGCATTAGTCTCTTGAACAAGAAGCCTTGAGATTGTGTTGATTTTGGTTCGAAAATACACTCCAGTTTCTCCCACATTTTCTTTGCATCAGTTTCTTTTGCCACATGGTGATAGTTTGCACTATCGATCCATTGCCTCACAAATCCGATGGTCTGAATATGCTTCATATCCCAGTCCTCCTGCTTATACTTTTCTGGTTTTTGAGTCCCGTACTTCACAGGTTCATAGAGAAACCTGCAGTATAACAGATCTTGCATTCGATTCTTCCATTCCGGATAGTTCTTCGAAGTCAGTTTGATCATTGAATAGGGCTCCCCAGCCATCAGTTTCTGCAATTCTTGGATTGTGACAATATCACTGTCTGCTTTAAGAGTAATTTCCTTTGAGTCGTCTTCTTGAACTAATTCCTCCGTTCTTGGCTTAACATCTGCAGGTTCTTGGACCTGCATGGGCCACCACTTGTTGAAGAATAAACTCTATCAAGAACCACTGATTTTCCAGAATCAGAACAGCAATTTCGCAGATAAGTTCCAGCTTTTTCAGGTCGTAAATATTTGTAATTACGACACCAAACTTTTACGAGGAAACCGGAGTAAACCCGGAGAAAAACCTCGGGATCAATATATGATCCAATCCACTAAACTTTCAGTGTTTACAATTACAGGAAACAACACGTTCTGGAGATTAATCAAAGAGGACACAGGCCCCTGTTCTTGATCAGCAAGAGAATTGCGCAGAGTCTGATCTTCTTGCCACAACGCCTCCTTGCCGTCTCAGGTTAATATCCGCCGTTGCTCAATTCAGCACCACGTACGTCTCTGTTTCGCTTCTTGATCAGCCTCTCTCATTTTGAATGCCTCTGTAATTCTTTTGCCAAGAACAGCAACGACAATAACTGTCGTCTGCTTCTTTTATGATGCATTTGATCTTGATTCCAGTATGGGCCGAAATGCCGCAGCCCATCTCATGTTTTATTTCTTCATTGGTCTTGTTGAGTTATTTGGGCCTGTGAGTTTATGAATGAGACACATAAATTATTGGTCCAACACTAACTTAGACTAATGTGAGAATGCATCTAGCACGTGTAAGGGTAGGAGTTCGATAAAGACCCCATATATCAAGGTGAACAAGTTCAAAAATATGTGTATATTTTGTGGAAGTTTAGCCAAATGGCAAACATTGTTGTTTAGCAATTTGACACGTGTCACAAGAAAAACAATAGGTGGTGTGTAAACAAGTTTAAGAGATTTGAGAGCTTTAGGGGATGTATGTCTCCAATGAAGATGTCATAAGATAAATTCAAATAGGGGTGAACATAAAATTTTGAAATGTCGAATACCATATCAAAAAAATTTTATTTCGATATTTGGTATTAGTTATTCTATATACAGTTTGATATTTATTTTTATGAAATTATGAAATTTGGATTGATATTCAATAAAAAGAATGAAAATTCGGTATATACCGAATTACCAAATTTGTTATATAATATTTATATATTTTAAAAATTTTAATTGAGCCATGAGTTCTTCAGTTATTGATATCAAATTTTGATATATTGACATATTGTGAATTCATTAGTACGTGATTTCTCATAATTGCCCAAATGACTCGTAATATTATCGTCATGCTAATCTACACAGTTTCTTCAGAATTTGCAATTATCATCGAAAGATATTTTATATATTTTTATTTAATGATTATTTTGATGGTACAATATTATATTTGTTTGATATTTTGAAATCTAATAGGTAGACGAATTGTTGATTCTTATAGAAGTTTTTTGAGTTCAAAAAGTACGAAGGCATTTTTATGCACTTAAAATTGGCTTCGTGAACTACATTCTTATTATATTGATAAAGGTCAATACAAACAAGATAAATTTGATAATAATAATTTAGATTCTACATGAATAAACTATTAATTTCTTATTTATTTTATAATAATTAATTTTGTATTTGATTTCAAAACTTTCGTAGCATTCTACACTTATATTGAAGTATAAACCCCAAACAATTGAAGATTATTTTATTATATGAATACAACAATTTGGTCAATGACTCAATCATGGTTTTTTTAAGATATTTTCTATATACTTGATTTAAGGGAGATGTTCTTGATTAGTTTTTTTAAGTGTTTTAATTTTGGTACCAATAACAAAATACCGAAATTATTTCAGTATTTCGTTTCGGTACCAAAAAAATATTGGATTGGAACCGGTATTCAATTGTGTTGATAATTTGATATTCGGTATTTAAATATTTTGTATAGTTTGGCATTTTGTATCAAATGCTCACCCCTAAATTCAGAATTGAAAGAAGAAATATTTGCATTATTAGCAAAGTTTTGAGAGGTGATATTAGAAATACCAGAAGTATCGACTAAATTGGAGTTGATGATAAAAGCGTTATTATCAAGAACATAAAGGCCTCCAACCACATGTCCGACCTCCACATTGAGTTTAGTCCGCGGGTCCTGTAAAATGCAATTTGATTTGGTAAAGAATGTAACAATGTTGAAAACTTTTGCGAATTTATTCACAAAGATAAGGTTGAAATGAAAGGATGGAAGATATAAGAGATTGGCTAGGTAAAAGATGACCCGAGGCAAATTGGACCACTTTGGTGGACTAAACAAGTAGAGCCATCATGAAGTTTTACTGGATTGGGCATGAAAATGGTAGTGAAGGCTGAATGATTATGACATATATGATTGGAGGTACTTGTATCCATATTCAAAAAATATGAACTTAAAGTTGAGATTAAATAATACGTGCAAATTATGTCTTAGCGAAGTTGACTTGGTGTGTATGACTGGTTTAACCACAATTCTACATATATTGTTGTATACCTTCAAGCATGGTTTGTATAGTCCCATTAGAAGTACAGACGTACCACTTTCAGGGGGTTGATTTGGTGCATCGCTGTTCATAGATGTCTCTCTCTCATTCGCATAAGCTAAGTGTGCATATTCTTTCATAATCCCTCTTCCTTGAGTGGTACGTAGAGCTTTGTACTATTCAGGAATTCCAATGATCTGAAAACAACCATCCTTAGAATGTTCTTGTTTTCTGAAATGGGTAGAGAATTGGTCACTTGTATCTGTCGATGTTGCATCCCCAAGCGAAAATCGGTTAAAATTTCTTGTTGAATATGCATTGTGGTAGCAGGACTGACTCTGTTACTGAACTCACATCAGCAGCGGGAGTGATTGCAGTGCGTTCTCTTTCAGCTTGGATTAACATAGCATGAGCTGAGTCCTAGCTATTGCAAATTCATCGCGAAAATCTAAGTCCTAGCTATTGCAAATTCATCACGAATCCCCATAAGGAATTGTAATAACCTTGAAATAGTTTTATAATTATGCAATAGAGTCATCATCATGCAGTTGCATTGATGAATAATTCCACACGTACAGCTTGGCATAGGCATTGCCTTATTGATTCCTTCCCATAGTGCAACCATTTTAGTGTAATATTCAGCTACATTCAAGTTATCCTTGGATAAGTGTTCGAACATCACATTCTAATTGATATAGAATCACACCATTTGCTTCACTGATAGAAATCAAGTATATCATCACTCAAAGTGTTCAATATCCACGATCTCACTACACAATAAAATGAGGTTGACTTTTTTTAAAACTAGTGTTATACAATCAAATCTTTTTACAAAGTTTATTGTGAATATTACTCAAAAAAAATTTAAACTATTTTATGTGTATTTCTTTAGTGTTTTCATCAAATAAAGAATTAAGAATAACAATAAATATTTACATAATTTCTAAGTATGAAAAATTTATGAGAAAATGTATCCTATTATAATATTATATCTTCCTCCTATTTGATTTGATAAGTGGGGGATTTTTTTAGTGTTTTAATATAAATTAAATATAAATTTATATTATTTTAATCAATACAAATAAACAATGATTACACATCATTGCCACCATAGTATAAAGAATGTATTGGCATATCTATGCATGACTTAACAAAATTATGGATTGATATGAAAATAAGACAAATTAAAATAATTAGATCTAAATCGGATCATGTTTAATGCTGATTCCGATTCAAACCTGGTTAACGGGCCAAATCGGTTTGCTTTTCAATTTTTAACATTTATTAAATAAGACTAACATATTATACATCATCTTCTCCTCCATCGGGTATAGTCAATCCTATATTTTTTAGATATAGCTTAAATATTAGCTCATATTATATTATTTTTAATAAATATAATAATTAGTATATGTAATCGCTACTAATTAATAATATAGTAATTAATACATCAAATGTATCTTCATATTGATCAATGTCAGAGTGAAATTATGGACTCTTATGAAAATTGGATTGAAGTTCGTATCGATTCTGATTTGAACCAATGAACCTGCCAAAATCGATATGATTTTCAATTTTTAACTCTAATGACAATGTTAATTTTATTAAAATTGGGTGGAAACTATTTTTTCCAAAATTTGAAAGACTAGTTTTGCGGTTATGTGAAAACTATGAGGACTCTTATTGGCACCATGAAATCTTGGTTATCTATTTTGCAACTTGTGATTAGATTTATCAAATTTTATAAATTTTAAAGAAATAAATATATCATTGAAAATAATATGAACAAAACATATCAAAATCTGTCAAGTATGAAGATCAAAGCCATCACTTCGGTTTGATTAATAGACAAAATAGTGAGGTTGAAGTTTAGGGTTAGAGAAAGAATTTGTGTTGTAGGAGAATCGTTGTCGGGATCCGTTGAAAACATAAGCCATCTGTTTTACTTGTCCTCGGCCACAAACAGAATTAATATTTAAAGAGAAAAGTGAACTTTTGGGCCACCGGGGGGACTGCTCTGCATGTTTGTACACAACATGTGTTTTTGGGGTTTCACGTACAGTCTTGTCAATTTTCTCACATATACCTGTCGGGAAAAATTATCTCTATAGAGAAAAATTTGGTTTGACACTGTTAGAATGGACAATTATCTCTATACCTGTCGTTTGTCTTGCTTGTTGACGCCTGACACAAATTGTAAACAAAACACAAACACACAAAAACATCACGGGGCATTCTCATCTCCAAATCCCTTTCACCTTAACACATCTTTTTGTAAAAATAAATAATAATGTAAGACATAATTAATAAGAAAGTTATATTTTTGTTGAATTGTTATATATGTGAAAAACTTTAATTAATCCAATTATTATAACTGATTTGTAAAGTTTTTAATTTCTTGTTCATTACTTTTATATATTTATATTTAAATGACAACTTCCTATATTTTTTACGTTATAACATTATTGCTCACCTATATAATATTTTTAAAATATGCATAATTGCTCTCAAATTTTAGTGTTACGGAAAACATAAATCTTTTGGATAAACATTTGAGAGCAATTATGCATATAGTAAAAATATTATTAAAAAATCTAATATGTATGATAATGAAATTTTGATACAATTTACTTGTCAAATCTTTTAATATTTCATCACCACTCTTACTAGTGCTTAAAAGTCATTTCTTTAATTACGGTAAGTGGTTTATTTAGGAAGAAAGTTAAATGAGTTTTTCATTCAGACAATCTATAACGATATCTATTTATTTTTCCAATGGATGATCGAAATAAAAAAAACATCGTTTTTAATTCATGATTTGACATGAACAAGGTGTTAGAATTATCGAGAATAAAGATAGAGAATTTAATAATTACCTGGATCCATTGGAATCAATAGGATCTCACCGTAACACAAAGTAGTCGAGTAGATCGTTAAATCCGATTGTGGGTCTTCCACATCAATACGTATTTCGTGGAGAAGTCTTTTAGATTTCTCCCTGGGTCAATCTATCGATGGGATAGAGAATATATCTGAAATAGTACGAATGACTTAGGGACAATGACCATATATATAGACGGCAATTAAAGTTTTTATTTCAACCCATCATAGAAATAGAAGTCAAATAGTCTCTACACAATAAAGACCTACACAGTATTAGATACTTTAAGTCCAATTTATTTGATCATTTTAATAGACTTATAAATAAGACAATTCTCAACACATAATTATTTACATATAAGTTCAACGTTGGATTAAGGATTCAACAATCTCCCACTTGGGCTATATGTTACTTTATAATTATGTATTGTATACTTGAACTCAAATTTATTGTCATCACAAAAATGTATCCATAAAACAATGTAGTCCATCAATTGTACTAATATTGGACTGAAGCGACATTCGTTAACTATAAACTAAACCCATCAACAATCACGAATAGCAACACAAAAGAATGACAATGATCACGATGCGGAAGTGTAGCATGGAAGATTACATGTAATGTGAACAAGCATGTCTATTTCCAACTGGTCCATTTAACCATAGTGAGATCTAAACAATGTTAAACACAACTTTATCAACAAAGTAAGAAACATAATGCATAAGGCTCTTAAGCTCCCACATAAACTAGATATTCTCCAAATGCATAACTCATATGAGTAACATGCTCAACAAACAACTTTAGTGGTAGCCCTTTAGTGTGCAGATCCGCAAGAATGGAGTTATAGCCAATATGCTCCATAGATAATTTATTATCTGCTACTTTTTTCTCTTACAACAATGTTTTTTAAGTTCTGTATATTTAACCTTTCTCGAACCGTTGTTGTTAGAGAATAAAAATTGTTGCAATATATTCAAAAAATAACTTTAGTGAACTATCTATATAATCCACTACACACAACAGTTTAACAAAATTAAGCAGTCAAATCAGAATCAGTATAACTAATGATTTCAAACTTGTCTGACATCTGATATGTGAGCAACACTTTGTTTTGTTTTTAAGTAACCAAAAATCAATTTGACTGATTTTCAATGATTCAATCATGAATCACTTTAATATCATCCCAATAAGATAAGCAATATCCATACGCGTACATACATGGACATAAATCAGATTTCCTATAACTGAATAGTAAAAAATCTTCTCTTATCCTTTTCTCTCGAAGTTATTCTTTTAGATACTAATTAAGAGAAAATATATTTCCTCCCACATAACTTATGATATACAAAATCATTAACCAAATTCATCTCAAAACCGAACGAGATGATTATTTAATGAATTTTATGTATCACTGTCTAGATGTGTATTTGATCCTTTAGATCCCCAGATACAAAGGTTTCTGGTTGCATCATATATATAGATATTCATCAATGTCACCAGTGAGAAATACATTCATAACATTTATATGAGATAACTTAAGGTCAAAATGAACTATTGACACCATTATTGTACTTGAAGAGTCTTTCGAAGAAACCGGATAGAAATTCTCTGTATAGTCAATGTCTTCTTTCTGTGTAAAATCCTTTAACATAAGACGAGCTTTGAATATTTACACATTACATCTTGAATCCTTCTTGGTTTTAAAAATCCATTTAGAACCAATAGGTTTCACACTTTCTGGTAATGTTACAAGATCACAAATTTTAGTCTTCCATAGATTTCATCTTTTAATTCATGACATCTATCCACTTTTGTGAGTTAGAATTTTTCATAGTCTGAACAAAAGTTGACTAGGTCATCCTCCATCATTCCAACATCCATCTCACTTTCTTGAAAAAACGCCACATAGTCATCGGACAATGTTTTTCTTCTCTCTCTAGTGGATCTCATTAATGACATGATTTCTTGAGGAATTGAAGTTTGATCACTTATGGAATTGTCAGTTTCAGGAGAATCCTAATGATTGTCTTTATTATTTGTATTGGGAATACCGGGGTTGGAGTCCTGATCATTTCCAACAATACCTATGTGAATATTAATATACTCATCTTCAGAGACAATCTCCTTGAACTTCTCTCCCCCTCCAAACTCAATATCCTCAAAGAAGTGAGCATTTTCAGTTTGAAAATAGACATAGCTGTGGAATCACAAAAGTTATAGCCCCTGAATCTTTTAGAATAACCAACAAAGTAACAACTGACAATCTTGAGATCCAATTTCTTCTCATTTGGCCTATAAGGCCTAGCTTCAACTGGACATCCCCAAATGTGAAAGTTCATAAGGAGTTTTGACAGTTGCTTTATTAAGGATATAAGCTGCAAATGCTTCTTCCTAGAGTGATATAGGTAAGGAATTATAACTATGCTTACTCTTCACCATATAATTAAGTGTTATATTTCATCTTTCAGCAACACCATTCATAGTGGGCGAATCGGCATAGTGTACTGTGGGATGATACCACTCCCCTTTAGAAGTTTTTTCAAAAGGTCATAGACGTTGTTCAACTGATCCATCATATCTACTGTAGTATTCACCACCACGATCAGATCTGATTTGTTTGAACATGTCCAAAGTCTGAGCCTTTTCCTAAATGAGATAAATGTAGTCATATCTAGAGTAATCATAAGTGAATGTCATAAAATAAGTTTGGCCATTCATAGCAACCGAAGATGATGGTCCATAAATATCAATATATATCAAATTTTAAAACATTCATTAACCGATTGACTACAAATCTCCGCTTATTGGTTTGTTTACCCTTTATATAATGTACAAAACACTGAAGTTTGAGAAATATAAAGGTTTGAGGATTTCATTCGACACTAATCTTTCCATTCTCAGAATGGATATGAGGGTCAATCTTTTGTGCCAAAACGTAGCTGAATTCTCATTTGTTAATCTTTTGACACCACGAGTGCTAACATGCAAGGATTCACAGTATGAAATAATTAAATCGAGAGAATAAAGATTATCATAACCAGACAAAGAACCAGATCATACTGAAAGTGAATATTGAAGTAGACTAGATTTTCCATTTCTAAATTAACATGAGAAACCAAATTTGTCCAATAGTATAAATAGAAATAAATTTCCGTCTAAAAGACAACACAACAAAAAATATTAACAAGATCCAAATAAAAATTCAGTCTTTAACAATAATCTAAATTTTCCGAAAACTTCAGCTTCACCCATATTGTCATTTCCCACATTGATGTTTCTTTCCCCATCATTTGACTTCCAGGAACTTAGCAACCCTGCATAGACACACAAATGTGAGTAGATGCATCCGAATCTATCCACCATGTATGTCTAGGCATTGAAGTCAAATTAACTTTAAAACAAATCAATGAAAGAATCAAACTCTTTCTAGCACGCCAAGCATGATAGTTAGTTCAATGTTTCTTTTCATGTCCCTCACCTTGACAAAAATAATATACAGTCCCTTTGATCCAGAAGATTTATCTTGTTGATTCTTTCTGCTAGATGTATATGCAGCAATTTTGTCCTTATTTTTGGGTCTATTCTTGCTTTTATAAGTAATGGCAATGTGAGTACTCTTAATCTTTTCTGACTTCAATCTTTCTTCCTCCTCAACACAATGAGAAATCAACTCATTAAGAGTTCATGGCTCCTTTTGTCAGTTCTAACTCTCACTTTAAAGTGATTGAACTGATGAGGAGAAAGAGATGTCAAAACCTAATGCACAAGCAAATTATCATGAATTTCTTGTTAAGTACTTTCAATTTTGAAGCCAGATGAGACATGTGCATAATGTACTCCCGAATATTGTCATTACCACTATATTTTATCGAGAAAAGATCAGTCAAGAGTGTATTAATTTCTGCCTTTTCACTATTGACATATATTTTCTCAATTTCTGCAGGAAAAATCTTTAGCTGTAGTTATCTTTTCAGATATAGTGTCTTTGAATGATTATGGAATGACCTCTTTCATAATCATGATACTCATGCGATTTGATTTCTCTCATCTTTCCATCTCCTTCTTTTCATAAGAAGTACTATTTTCCGTAATAGATAGGGGACAATCTTTTTTTAATGCAAGATCCAAATCCATGACTCCGAAAACAATCTGAACGTTCTCTTGTCATGATTTGAAATTAGTGTCATCCGACATAGGAATCGAATTGATATTGGTGGTGATATTAGTAGAACTTTTAATTGAAATACAAAATCACAAATAACCAATTTTAGCTCACACCAAAATAATAGATTCAATAATAAAATATACTCAATATACATAATATCGTAAGTCCATCAATATTTTATCTTTGGACCAAATATTGGCTTGTAATGATATCCGGTATAACAATAAATATTGAGAATAAATCATGTCGAAAATAAATCTTCCTTTGGGCCGATCTATAATCACATGCAAAACAAAATAATTCTCACATAATTATTACTATAAACATGCAAATAATCCATCAAATATTATTCTTCCTTTGGGCCGAGTAATATTCACAAAAAAAATGCACAAAACTTTTTATATATTAAAATAAAATCGATTTCCACAAGAGATGTCACTTTGGTGACATATTTGTATCAATCAATTTTATTCGAATATATATATATAATGCAAGTATATTTAAACAGATAATATTTGAATCTATCACCAAAATCATATCTTGAACATATCTTACTTTAAGATAAAATAAGATATTATAGGCATATCAACAACCAAATAAAATTGCATACATCATAATGAACAAGATACACACATATATAATGTCAAATTGCATAAATATTTAATTAATGCATGTCTTAAACTTAATTATGCATACATATTTTAACAATCATGCATAAACTGTAAATAACGAATTAAATTAGTATCAAATAAATCTCCATGGAATGACGATTTTTACCGTATAAGAAAAAAAACTTTAAACTTTTCCTATCAATAAATTTTCATAATCTAAATGAAACTGAAAGATGCAATAACACACCCTAATTTTCAGATTTCAAAAATCGAAAAAATCTCAACAATGTCGCTTTCAAAAATGTTTTCCAACACTTCCAAGATTTAAACTTTACGCCATTATACATTTACTTTAGCAAATATGATATCATCCAAATAATAGAAAACGTAAAATAGTGATGGAAGAATCGATACGAATAAACCCTAATTTTCAGATTCCCTACAAAACGAAAGATCCCGACTTTCTCATAAATATTTAAGCTCAATAACTCAACATACTCCGATACCAATTGTTAGAATTATCGAGAATAAAGATAGAGAATTTAAAAATTACATGGATCCATTGGAATCAATAGGATCTCACCGTAACACAAAGTAGTCGAGTATATCGTTAAATCAGATGGTGGGTCTTCCGCATCAATATGTATTTCGTGGAGAAGTCCTTTAAGTTTCTCACTGGGTCAATCTCTCGATGAGATAGAGAATAGATATGAAAGAGTACGTATGACTTGGGGACCACGACCATATTTATAGATGACAATTAGAGTTTCCTATTTCAGTCTATCATAAAAATTGAAGCTCAATAGTCTCTACACAATAAAGGCTCACAATATTGGATACTTTAAGTCCAATTAATTTGATCACTTTTAATAGACTTATAAATAAAACGATTCTCAACACATAATTATTTACATATAAGTGCAGCGTTGGATTAAGGATGCAACACAACGCAAATACATGTTTTACAAAAAAATTCTACAACTTGTTAAATAAAAATGATCATATCAATTATCCATATAAAAAAGTACATTAAATAATTAAGTGGTGTGTGAGACCCAAAACCATGTTTTTATATCATGGTTGAACCGTCCGGTTGAACTGGTTCGATTGTGAACCTTATATTTTACGGTCCGATTCGAACTGAACTATTTTAGTTTTGTATTTTTTATTTTTGAACTGATACGATAATTTAATATTATTTTATTATGTTTTTCAATATATTATCTTTATTTCAATTTTAATTATTTACGGATATTCGTAATATATAAAATAATTTCAATTGACTCTTTAGAGTTTTCGACTCCCACTTTGATGTTTTTTATAAAATTCTTATGAATTTGTTTCATTTTTCATATATTGATGAAATTATATCTTATATTTACTTTATATGCATTAACACAATAGTTTATTGATCTTATGAAAATTATG
Organism: Utricularia reniformis; assembly: GCA_009725065.1. Classification (NCBI taxonomy): domain Eukaryota; kingdom Viridiplantae; phylum Streptophyta; class Magnoliopsida; order Lamiales; family Lentibulariaceae; genus Utricularia; species Utricularia reniformis. Next base: position 465,985 of record RWGZ01000455.1, read on the forward strand.
ATATAATTAAATCTTTTAAAGGTTTCACGGTTTGAACCGGTTCTTAGTTAACCAAATATTTTCCGGTTCGATAAAAATGACCGAATTAAAAACATAGCCAAAAAATTTTAAATAGTATCAATATGATGATTTCAAAGTATGGAAATTGAATGCAAAATCTAAGAGATTGATATAATATGTCTTATTGACCGTTAACTTTTAAAATTTATTAACATTATAAATTTACAGTTTAAGATTTCTATGGTTGATTCCCAAATTTTTAAAGTTATTTCTTTTTAATCATAACACCCGTGGATATATTTTCAATGCATACATAGTTTGTATTTTATTTCTTTTTCATGTAAAAATATGTAATAAGTATATATTTGAACTTTGAAATATATAAATATAACAAATAAATTACAAAAACTACTCACACAATTAAGGATGAAAACCATTACAATTTATTTGATGGTTATTTTTTAACGATTTTAAAACTTAGGTGTTAAATACATCATTTCTAAATTTTTGTTATCACTTATACAATATTTTAAATATTAGGGGGAATCATTGCAATTTTCTCTTTAAAAATCATGTTATAATTAACATATCATTTTTTAAATATTTTACTTATCACTCTTATATGCAAGGTTTTCGATCGAAATTTAATCAAGTTTTTAAATTTCCGAAATTTCAACTATCACAAATATATTTAGTAAATATCGCCCATACGAGTTTAGTTGGTTTTGGGTTGAATTATTTGGTTAACCGACACATCTGAATATATTTATCTATATAATTCTAATAAATAAGTAATATTTGTTTATTTTAATATTTACTCTGTTTTGTGAAACAAAATATTGAATATCGTAAATATTGAAATTTATATACTTACTATGTTAATACACCCTAAATAATATAATATTGTGGTTAGATAAAATAATTATTTAATATTGTATTAAAATATGAGAAAATGGTTCTTTAGTTTCCAAAATTTGCATAAAATGACAAATTAGGTCTCAAAACTTTTAAATGTACTCAAAGTTTAATATTTTGACAACTTTGGTCCTCGAAATTTGATTTATTTGGCAAATAAGGTCTCCAAAGTCGCAAAATCGGTCCCCAAACTTTGATTTTGGCAATACCGGTGCTCAAAGTTCACACTTACTAACAATTTTAGTCTACAAAGTTTGGGAAATTTGGCAAAATTGGTCCCCAATTTGTGTTTCGTCACTTCCGTTTGGGCTCTTTGTTTATGAAGAGAGGAAAATTTGTTTCGTCCCATGTTCGTCTTCGTTTTGCAAACTTTGGGGATCATTAACGGTGTTGGGGACTAAATTTGACATGTTTTGCAAACTTTGAAGATCAAATTTGTGTAATGTTACTTTGATGATCAATTATATCATATAAACAAAATTTTGAGGATTGATTTTGCCAAAATATATAAAATTTGGAGACCAAATTAACCAAAAGTCAAAATTTTGGTGATCGAATTTGCCTTTTGTGCCATCTTTTATGCTTTAATAATAAATCAATGATACCCAAATTAATCTCAAATTATCAAGCAATCTTGTTTATAAATTTTATAGTTATGAATTTTATTACAATTAAATTTTAAAATCCAATATATGTAAAAAATTTGAAATATCAATTGTATCACTTGAGATCAATACAATTTTATACTCGTTCTTTTAGCAAGATTCTAATACCAAATTGCTATATATATACATAATATATTTAATAAATTATAAATAGAATTTAGTTACTTTTGGGGTACTTTAAGGCTGTGTTTTGCACAAATTATGAAAACAGATTATACATTATAGAATATATAATCTGTTTTTTGAAACAGAACAGTATTCATTTTAAATTTTAATTATGAATTATAATCATAATGTATTCTGGTTTTTTAACTATAATGCATAATCAAGTTCAGACTTGATTTTGAAAATGCATTATGCATTCTACTAATTATTTTTTACTAGAAAATTACGACATTGGCCCCCAATGTTTAAGATAATGTAAAAGCGATGTCCCCAAAGTTTGTAATTTGCATGAGAACCCCTTGAAGTTTCAAAACCGTTTAAAAATGACTCTCGAGTAAATAGTAGTGGTTTTTCGTATAAGTGGTTTTGATAATTTATGTATTATTTTTAAAATTTTCAAAGTTTAGAAACATTGTCATTTCATTTTTTTTAAGGTTAATTGATCAATATAAAATATTGAGACGTTTAAAAAATTAACGAGTATTATGATTCAATATAAACGTTTTTGAAAGTTCGGGGATCAACAACGCAATTTTGAAACATGGAAGCCAAAATCACACATTATATCAAATTCGAGACTTTTATGTAATTTACAAATTTTGATGCACCGTCTTATATTGTTAACTATATTTTTCATATATATACATTTTTTTTCGAATCAAATTTTAATCGTTTGTATCATAATGAATTCTTTTTTTTTTCTAAAATTTGATATTTATATTATCACTTGTAGAGTTTCTTATTCGACAATATCTTATTCAATATTTTTGTTTTTTTTTATTATATGATTTTTAAATAAAAAATATTATTAATTTATTTTGTAATTAAAAATATTATTTTAATATAGAATTATAATTTAAAATTTATAAGAAAGAGAGATAATTATTTTTACATTTTATAATTCATTATATGTTTACACAGAACACTACGCAGATTATAATTATACATTTTTATTCTGAATTCTAATTATAAATTCTGATAATATATTATATAATTTATGCAGAAGATACATTAAATCTAAATCTACCGTCCTCTAGGAGCAGTTCATTTATATTGACAAAGAGATGCTCTAGGGATTTACTTTTATATGAATTTTTCTGCTGTTCATTCAGCTTTTCAGAAATTCAGACACACTAGAATCTCCGGTCCTCTAGCAGCAGTCTCCCCATCTCATCAATTCACCCAACTCTCCTCTTAGGCTTATCTTCCTCTAAACCTCCTCCTCAACGACCACGATAATCTCGCCGTAGAAAATGGGAAGAACAGCAAGGTGGCTCAAAGGACTCTTTGGAGCAAGATCCAGAGAAAATAACACGAGTACTGTAACTGTTTTTACAGATGACAGGGGAAAGGGGTTCTGGAGCAGAAGCTTTGGTTACTCCGGTGGTCTTTGTCACAATCCCTCTACCATTCCACCTAATATCACTCCGGCGGAAGCTGCCTGGCTGAGATCCTTTTACAGTGGAGCTGATGATGAGCAGACTAAGCATGCTATTGCTGTTGCTGCAGCTACAGCGGCGGCGGCGGATGCGGCTGTTGCTGCTGCTCAGGCTGCGGTTGCGGTAGTTAGGCTTACAAACCAGGGAAGGGAAAAGTGGGCTTCTGTCAAGATTCAATCTTTCTTCCGTGGATTCCTAGTACATTTATTGCTAACTTCATTCACTACAAAATCCCACTGTCTGTTACTCATTCATTGCTTCTGTTTGTAATGTTCAGGCAAGAAAAGCCCTTCGTGCTTTGAGAGGATTGGTGAAGATTCAAGCGCTGGTGAGAGGATTTCTTGTTCGAAAACAAGCTGCTGCAACTTTTCATAGTATGCAAGCTTTAATGAGAGCCCAGATCAATATTCGGGCTAGAAAAATCATCTCCCAAACTAGAACTGAAGCCAGAATTTCAATTGTGAGTTTGGTTTCTCTGATTCAGTGCTAATTTGAAAATATTGTTTGAATCTTTTGATGTATTGACGATAGGGAAATGACGGGGAAACAAGGAGCGAAAGTCTAGCTTCGTTGCACAGTAGAAGGGTATCAGTATCCACTGAAACAACCCCCAATTTCGACGGAAGCCCTAAAATCGTAGAGGTTGATACCGGACTTAATATCGGACCAAAATCAAGGAGCGGGCGTGATTCCATTGAGGACGCCGGTTATCACCCGCGGCTTTCTCTCCGTGAGTATGAATTAGGGTTCGAAAACAACGAGCCAGCGACGCCGGCAAAGAGCGTGTGTACAGAAAGTTGCAGCGGCGATTACCCAAATTACATGGCGAAGACGCAGACTTTCAAGGCGAAGGTGAGATCAAGGAGTGCGCCGAAACAGAGGCCGGAATTAAGATCGGAGTTGACAAATCGAACGAGAATTCCGAGGCGGGGATCTCGAGCTCAAGAAGCCATCATCTTTAAGAACGCAGTTTTGGGGAAGATCGGCAAATCATGTGATTTTTCTGATTTGATTACCAATAAATAAAACCTTAATGATATCTGGCCAATATATTAAAATTTGTTTGTTACCATAAGACTAAGTCGTTTTTAATTAAATATTGAAAATTATAGAATATATCACCTCACATATTTTTAATGATTAATAGAATCTATTTGAGTGCTTTTAAAGTTTGAATTCCTACAAATAGAAAAATGTTTTGTTCAATTTCAAAAAATTAACAACTCATCATTTGAGGTTTTTATAATCGAGTTTTGGGTTTGGTACCTTAAGAAGTTCTAATCAATCAAAGTGAATCAATTCACAAACATTTGATACTGCATTATAGATAAACGAGCTCAAATTCGAGATTTGATCATCTCAACTCCAAAGGTTCTTGAATCACCTCCCTTCATTTGCATTTATTATATTTTCTTTTAAAATGTTTTTGATAATATTAGAAATTGATTTATAGTTTGTCGAAATTTGATATCAATATTTTCGGAGTCATGTTAATGTTGAATCTTTTATATATATTACAATTTTATATTTTTTCATCAGATCGAATACAAAATAAAATTGATTAATAATACAAAAAAATGAACAAAGATGTTAGAGATTTGGGGTTTTGGATATACCAAGTCGAATCATGAATTCATTAGTTTTTGAAATTGAAATCAGCCTTTTATATTTAATGTTGAATTTGAACCTTACAAAACATTTAAACGGATTCAGTTAGTTGGCACCCGATATAATTATAATAATCTTAGTATTATGCATATTTTCTTGATCAACTTTTTTGACAAGAAGTGAAAGCCTTTGGATAACTACAATGTAAGTGTAACGACACGCCATATTGTCTATTTTGGAATAGGACTCGTACCTAGTTTTTATGTTTGATTTTTCTCTAGCTTTAAACTTCCCAATAGTCATCATTCATTTTTTTACTTCAAGGTGAGCATACTTAACTTTCCGATCACACTAGATTCTTATTACTTTACTAGAGAAAAGATCTCGTACAAGTGTTGGTCGAATCACTAAACTTAACATATGATCTTTCCCCGTCAATAACCGGTATTGTGATTCGTCTAAGATACCTTACCACCCTGAGATATCTTACAATAAACCTTAAGGTTTAGATATCCAAAAACCTAAAGCAATCTAATGTTCGAGTTTAAAAAGTAATGAATTCATTATTTGAGTTTGGATATCTAAAACCCGGAACCTCTAGCATCATTATTTCGGTATTTTTATTATTCAGGATTTTTATTTATGGAATACAAAAACATGAAAATTTCTGTTATATATCAAAAATTCAAAAGTAACATTACAAAGTAACATGAATTACATGACATTAATATACAATTTTGATATAATTACGAACCATTTTCTAGTATTATCTAAATAACATTTTCTAATGAGATTTGATCGTATCAACTCAAAATATTTGTAAACCTATGTGTTGAGATTAATCATCGTGTTGAAGAATTTGTGGAAAAACAATTTGAGAAAATGCAATATCTCCTTTCAATTTTGTCTTCCTAATTAATAATGTATATAGAAGTTCTATATATGACATGAACATGATTTTCTAAATATAATAATACTCTGATTTCCTAACTATAATTTCTAATGTATATACATATTATAATAATAATATGCATTATATATCAAAAATAAATATTCTAATATTTACTTTCCATCAATCCACTTAAGTGTGACATAGATAAGTCAACCATGTTAACTTTGTCATATAAGTAGTCAAATCTTTATCATGAGAATTCCTTTGTAAATATATCTGCTAACTAATATTTGGCCCCAATATTCTTTTACTTATTTAATCCAATTAGATTTTTTCTCGCACAAAGTGACCCATTTCTATGTGTTTGGTCGGCCCATGAAACACTAGGTTGTTCGCTATATGTAGTGCTACTTGATTGTCGTAGTGTAGAGGTTTTGTATTCAGCTGTTCGTTACTAAGCTCTTTCAACAACCATTGTAACCAAGTGACATCGATTATTGTTGTTGTCATTGTTTTATATTTTGCCTCAGATGTCGATCGTGCAACCAATGTCTGCTAGCTAATTGAATCGGCTTTAACTCCCACTTATTCGACCGCTCAGAGATCAGTCATTCTCCAAATCTTATGTAGTAGGCTGTTATCGATTGGTGTGTGAGGTGGCATGTCCCCAATTATCATCAGAATATGTTGTTTCGTTGAGGTTTCCCAACTCTTGTCAGAATGATCCTTCGTCATAGCTCTTTCTTCATATACCAAATGACCCTAATTACTAGGGGTGTTCATTCGTTAAATATCGAACTAAATCGAATTTCAATTACCGAATAAGTCAAAAAATTAGATACCGAATATCGAATCGAATTTTGTCGGTTCGGTAAATACCGAATTGTTTCGGTTTGGTTTCGGTATTTACCGAAATACCGAATTTTCCGAAATTTAATCAAATTAAATAAAAAATTAATCATAATAATATATTTAATCATATAATTAAATACAAAAATATTAATTTTAAATTAAACAAAAGGTTAAATTTGGTAATTTACTAAATACCGAATTTTTTTACCGAACCGAAACCGAAATAGTCGAAATTTAAAAACCGAATACCGAACCGATTTCATAATTCGATATCGATTCGGTAAAAAAAAATCGGTAAACGATTCTGATGAGATCCCCGGAACCCGGTACCCCAGACAGGGTCATGACTAAGCTTGGCCAGAACAGCCCAAACAATGTAAGCTGAACTTGGAAGCCCAGATCCAGCCCACGTGAGTGAAGGGCCCATCCAGATCTTGTGGCCCGATCGATCGTTTATAGCGATCGGTCCCGATGTGTAGGGCCTAGCATCTCGCATGCGCCCAGACGGATCGGTCCACATATTACAGGCGTTGCTTCGGGCCATGCTCACTCATCCCATGCAACAAAAACCCTCGACAGCCCTGTCAGAAGCGTGGTCCGGCGAAGGCATACGAGCCACCGGTGGCCAGAGAGTAGCCGGCTAGTAGCACCGAAAGGTCTAGCGCCATGCAGCTCTATGAAGCCGTTTCCGGCGGCTGATCCGCCTGACATTAGCCGACCTAGCAGCAAAGGACAGACACAAAACGACACCCTACTGTACACAGTACAGTGGGAGTATAAAATGGACACTTAGAGTGCGAGAAAATGATCTTCTTCCGTTTTCTCCTTAGAGCTTTCGTATAGAGAAGTCTCTTTCGATTTATTTTCGATTCTTCTCCTTTTCTTTGTTGTCTAAAAGAACAAACATGACTTGTATGATGATTATTGTGCTTATTGAGCCGACTAAGGGCACTTCCTTTAGCCCTTAGTCGAGTAGTTTTTTTCTTCGATTTCGAGGTTTTCCACTCTAAAATCCTTGCGTTTTTTCACCTTTGATTCATAATCGTTCTCCACACATCAAACAAATAATAACCGAGTTCGTCTTGCAACGAACCGGTCGACTGTTGACACCCCCGGTTTTCGAACCACAACAGATCGGTATTCGGTATTTACCGAATAGTGAACACTCCTACTCATTGCATTCATTTTTCTAGCACCATCTTGGTTTCCAATCAAGAATGAATTATAGTCAATTAATGTTAGATACAATAATTGTTCTACTAGTTGTATACTGCAAACTTAAGAGAATCTAGAATGAATTGAATTATGCGATTATCATCGCTACTCATTGGCGCAAGTAACTTCATTCCATTGAGGATACCGATTGCTTGTGTTTAGCTTAGACAACATATTTATAACTCTTTGAAAAATTATCCCAACCATAGATGAAACTTATCGCCTTGTGTTGTCTATTGAACATCCTCGTACAATTGGAATAACAAATATTGAAATATAATGTATATGATTTAGATTGTATTGTAAAATATCAAAATACATAATATCTTTTAAATGAGAACGAGAATTAAAATTGTTTAATAGTGTTGTTTACATATTGTGTAAATGCATTATGCATTTGAATTGTATAATATATCATATTTTTAAACTTGTGTAGAATCAAATGTTTTCATACAGACTGATATTCCGGCGATGTACATATCGATATGATGAAAACTAAACGATACCGATATTTCGATCGGTATAGCGTGGTATCGGATTTCTAGGTCTTGAGTTTTTTAGAGTTGATTCAGAAAAAAAATAAAAATAATTTCATACCAAAACTGATATACAGGACCGGTATGAATACACAACCTTGTAAAAAGTCGTAAAATGTAAAATCCTGAGGCCAAGCTTCCTTAGATTCCACTGCTGGGAAAATCCATTATCTGGATAAGGTTAAGCTCTATCGCGCCTCGGTGAATAGCATATCAGATTCTCTGCAAAAAGATTGTTCTGAGCAAAGACGGTTGATGTATCATGAATTAGTGTTAAAACCCGCCTCACCCAATCCAGTTTTCCCTTATGATAATTTCTCAATTAACATTCTATTGATTGATTTTCTTCCGTAAAATTTTGACATTTTATTGCCCAGATTTTGGTTTCATCTGATGGAATCATATTTTTTGCTTATTGTCTAAATTTTTGGTAGAGGAAAGCATAAATATGAGAGGTGAAACGAAAAGGATTGTGCGTTCAATGAATTGTTTGATTGAATTAGGGTCATTACAGCGTGGTTTCAGTAGCGAAGTTATGAAATCACCATCTTCCCTTTTGTCTCTTGATGCTACTGATACTTGGTCTTCTGATTTTGATCATATGAGCAAATTGTCAACAAATGAGTGGTGTAAGTGTTTCATGCTTTCTAGTTTCTACACATTATCTCTTCTTTGAAATATCATATTGGTATTGTCTTATTGCAGCAAACAAGTGTAATACCGCAAGAATACTCGACGGGCGGGCAATCGCTTCGAAGATAAGGTCTCGAATAACATCTGAAGTAAGCCAAATGAAAGCATCAATTGGTAAGGTTCCTGGATTAGGTGTTGTATTAGTTGGTGAAAGGAGAGATTCTCAAACATATGTTCGAAACAAAAAAATCGCGAGTGGAGAAGCTGGAATCGAGTTTAAGATTTCTTCCCTTTTGGAGAACTCTACACAAACTGATGTACATAATGTGTTACATGGATACAATGAGGATCCCTCTGTTCATGGCATTCTTGTGCAGCTTCCTTTGCCTCAGGTACCTTGAAAATTTCTTCTATTTTGTTAAGTATCGAATGTTCGAACATTAGCACTCGGCTTTACGTTAAAATGGGCAGCATTTGGACGTAGCAGAAATTCTCAATGTTGTGAAGCTAGATAAAGATGTTGATGGTTTCCATCCTCTGAACATCGGAAATTTAGCGATGCAAGGAACGGAGCCACTTTTCGTTCCTTGTACACCGAAAGGTTGTATTGAGTTGCTTCTTCAGTATGATATTGAGCTTGCGGGAAAAAAGGCTGTGGTGATCGGCCGGAGTAACATCGTTGGTTTACCGACATCCTTATTGCTACAAGTAAATGTTCTTGTCTTCTGATCAGTTTACTACTCAAATACTTATACTTGATTTTCCTTAGAGACACCATGCTACGGTGACTATTCTTCATCCATTTACGAGTCATCCCGAGGAAGTCTCTCGTGAAGCTGATATCTTGATTGCAGCTGCAGGAGTACCAAATTTGGTTCGTGGTAGCTGGTTAAAGCCCGGTGCAGTTGTCGTTGACGTAGGAACTAACCCCATTGAGGTAATGCAGCTTAACTACATCAATATATGAATCAAAGTGTTTATCTTCATCGATATAACCCGAGGCAGAATGCAACAAAGCAGTTTAAATATCTGTCGATTTTACAGGATGGAAGAAACGAGCATGGTTACCGTCTGATCGGAGATGTTTGTTTCCGAGAAGCAAGAAGAGTAGCTTCTGCAATAACACCTGTGCCTGGTGGAATTGGACCAATGACAATTGCTATGTTACTTCATAACACACTTGAATCTGCAAAGCGTGCCTTCAGATTTGTCTCTTGACTGCTTTTGAAACCAAATGAATTGAATAAGGTTAAGAACAAAAGGGGGCATTGGTTCAGAGATTCCCAACACCAAGAAGACACTGTGCTAGATGAGTCAAATATGGCTCAGCACGGCAACTGCTGCTTAATATTGGTTCAAGGCTCTGAAGCTCACTACTGAACTGCTTCTCAAATTCCCTGCAGATTTTTGAGATAAGAAAAAGAATAGAAACAATGGTCTAGAGAGACATACAGTATGGATTTTAAAACACTTGTGTTTTCAGATGCTACATTCTGCTTCTGGGATGGAGTTCTTTGTTTCAGCTTTTTGTACTTGTCGACATTGGGATCTCCGGTTCTTGGAGCGTCACCGGAATAGGCGATCAACCATTGAGTTGCTGATGCGTACTGAAGGCATATCATTTTCATCTTCTCCAGCTTCTGTGTATAAGAAATTATGTGTCATTGAAACTGATAATGCAGATGCAGTTGCCTAGTTACAAATACCTTGAAAAGGATAGGAGAGAAAAACAAGCATTCCCGCAAACACTTTTCGAGAAAGAAGTCGTGGTATTGTATCACCTGCGTTGAAATAAGTAGAATTTGAAATGCAACAATGGCAGTTTTAAGGCAATAAGAGATCAAAGGCCTGGTTTCTCATGAAAGATAAGTAAAACTTGATTCCCCGCACCTCGTCGATACTCTTGGCAGTTTGAAGTCTGCTATGCATTACATGCCAATTTGGTTCTAGAACCTGATAGATATGATAAAAACAGATGGATAAAGTAGGGGGACATAATCAGGGAACAGGGGAAATTGACCATGAACACCTGCCTCAAATGTTAAATAATGAAGAAGACTGCTGATAAATTTAAGCATGTTTCGGCACAGCAAAGATGAGACTGAAATTACTATCCCTTGCATATCAAGTTTACGGAGACCCTACACAAGACATTTTCACATAACAATATAATGAAACATCAATAGAATAATATAAAGGATTGAGTTTTATACTTGATGCAGTTGCCATGCTCCACAAAGTTGCCGGTTAACATGCTTGCAGTGAAACAAAAATTGAAATATTAATTGATATTTTGTTAGAGCTTTTCGTGGGATCACCAGTGAAACCGGCCAGCACACCTGATAGATGCATAATAGTGAGGATTGATTCAACCATTCAGCACATCAAAAAGCAGAGCAAAGTTATAAAAACTAGTGACCGGATTTTACTTTCTCAAGATCATGAAGGAACAGACAAAACAGGTGAACCAAAACAGCAAAGAAAAACCTTGAAACCCAAAGAAAATGTCTCTAAGCCACTGATGTTCACAGGTTTTTCTGGCTCAATGCAGTTTGAAATCTGGCTTGCATTGTGATCTTTGAGTGTACTTAGCCTTTCCAAAAGAGTAGTCCTTTCCTGAAAACAATGATTTTTGTGTGGAACACGGTGCTATAAAACTCAGGGCTTGTTAAAACAATGCACTAACCACACAGCATGTCAAATATTCATGAAAAGGATCTGCTACTGCTGCTGAGGATCGAAGCGCAAGGTACAGCAGAGACTACAAGAAGTCAAGTGTTATATCAAGAGATAATTTGTGAAGATGTGATGGCTTCTAGTGGAATTCATGAAAACCAAGAACAAAACACACAAATGACAAACAAAAGTACACACCTGAAGCTTCTCAACAGATATCTCTTCAGGCTTTTTCAAGAGTTCCTCCCGTGCTATATCCATAAAATGAACCAAAAAATCACCCTGCAATCTCAATTTTATAATATAATGCTTCGATTCTTACTGCTTGAGATAATTAATCGATTAACTTCATATGATAATAATCTTAAAGCTATCCAATTACAATGAACTTGGTGGTACAATCATCCAGAATACCTGATCAAGAAGTAGATAGTGCTTGATCGATCTTAGTCTTCCCATCAAGTCATACTGGGAGAAATTTTAGGATCTCATTCAACAAAAGTTTTGAAATATATTTTTACTATCGATGAAAGCAATTAAGAAAACGAAACAAACCTTCTCCTTTATGAGATTTAGCAATTCACCACTAGCAAAATCATATGCAGTTTTGATACACTCTATGGGGCGATGATTGAACCCAACCATGGCCAACTTTGAATTTTCTGCTACTGGAACCTGTTCAGATAAACTCGCTCAAGAACATCTACAAAATAATTAAGGAAAGAAATATCACCAGAATAGGTCAGAAAATCAACCTGAATACAATACCCACATTCTCTCATTACGTTCAAGTACTTTCCAGTTGTCAGAATTGTTTCCGCGGCATTGGCCAAGGAATCTGGGATATCTTCTTTCAGGCTGTACCTCTGTTTCCAATACTTTGCATCATAATCTTGAGTCAGGCTTTCCTAATAGAATTGAGATGATAGCCTCAGCATTTTATGACAAGGATGTTTACATATAGATGACATTATACCTTTTGAAGTGACTTGTTCTCAGCAATGAAAAATTCACCATATGGATCGTCAATCACTCCTTCATATACCCACCTGTAATCAAAATGAACTTTAACGAAAAAAATATATGGTCCAGAGAGAAAGGATTATATTTTTATATCTCAACAAAACAGTAAGTATGCAGCCACCCTTAAATTTTTCCCTTCAAGCTTGGTGTTATAAGATGAGGATAAAATGCTCAGACGATCAACTAAATTAATAATTACACTTAGACCAAGAGAGTCCCTAGACAGAAAAGGCACCAACAACATTCTTATGAATGTTCCCGCACGCTGAAGAAGTTAATTTATTCCTATGGAGTTTTGGGAACACAGGATAAACAATCTAAATTCAGCTTTTCTTCATATGCAATCAAAAGTTTCTTCAAGCAAATGAATTCATATTTTGCATTAACAACATAGCCATAGTACCTCTCCAATATTTTAAGGTAAGGTTGGGTGGCAAACTGTGACATTTTTTCCAGCAAAGACCTCACTGAATGGTCACCAGCCATGACCTTCGCCTAACATTTAAATGAAATTGGTCACATAAAAGCCTAATGTAATGAAAGGTATGTAATCTGCTAGAATGATTGAAAATGTAATGAAAGGTATCACCATGCCTGGCTTTGCAAGAGATTAAGTACAGCAGAGCCAATAGTCTTACTAGCTGAAGCCTTCTTTATCACAATGGACAGAGCTTGCATTGGCCTCACCACTTGCTGCAAGAATGATTATAAAACATGGTATAGCTATCGAAAAATATGGGGATGGGAGGTAAGAGAAAGGAGTTGTTTGACAACTAGCAAGTTAACCTGGCAAAAGAACCATAATCCTTGAACAGATAGTTTTCCAAGACGAAATTGATGTTCAAGTTGAGCCACCATAGCCAGGTAATCCTGAAATGTATGCAAGAACAGTTCAGTGCAGCACTCTATTTTCCTTCCTCTTCAAGTATAGAGGCGTATCATCATTATAATAAGTTTAGAGCAAGAACTATACCAAACAAATAGGTCCTGAAAATAGCATCACCAGATGAAAGCATAATGAACAAAGCATATTAATAAAGCTATAAAAAAGTAAAACCTACAAGAAGTAATGTTCTAAGTGCAGCGGCAAAGGCATGATTTACAAGGCCACTTTGGAAGTGAGACTTCAACTCAACAAACTGATTAATTAGCATGTAGCTCTCACACAGAACAAATATCCGTTTTGCAGATTCCTGAAGTGCCAAATCCATGGATGCATCCAATTGAAAGTTCACAGGAAAATTCTCCCCATGGGCTCTTTCTATTGAAATATATCTACCTTCTATTCCAACCAATACAGAGAGGATATCATCGATGAGGATCAACTCCTGAATATGAAATATGCCAAGAAAAATCAAATCTGTGAAATAAACGAAAAAAAAAACCTCCCCCAAAAATAAAAAAATAACCCATGTTGTAAGAAATATAGCTTTGCTCCTTCTACAAATAAAATACCCTCATATTCTAGTCTCGGAGAGAATTTCTTCAAATACACAGCTATAACTACCGGATGTCACAGAACCGAAAGAATTGTAAAAATAAGCAATACCTGAACAGCAACCGGATAGCAACCTATTGGTTTGTTCACTCTAGGCCTGCATTTGTAAAAAAAGTAAATTTTAACAATTACGACACTAGAAAAGTAATACTGAAACATACCCGAAAATATCAAATGATGAACCCTTTGATTCAGCAACTCCAGGCACCAATTTTTTCTGTTACAAATAACTAAAATTTGTGAAAACATACTATAATTCCTTAAAAAAACGAGAGCACTCGAGATCACTGCAAAAAACCTGTTGGAACCTTCCCGTCGGAGGAGCGCGAGATACATTCCACTTGGGAGTTGGAGGGCTTGTAGCAGCGGCATCCATTCAAACCTTTTTTAAGCCCTAACAACATCGAATAGCTCTTTAAAGTCAGCACACCCATACACAAAATCACAAATACGAAGAAATTTAAAGCTACCGAAGCCCAGAAGAGCTGAATTCATGAGAGAAATGCTACCTCTCTGTCTGGTCGACGATGAAACTTTCTAGACCAGAATTCGGATCCGCTGGAGTAACCGAAATATTTTGAAATTGATGATGTGTTCTCGTTGACCCGGTAAAGAGTTTTTTATTCAGATAACCGATTTAAAAAAACTTGATCAATATAACATATTTCTAATTTTTTGACTACAATTAACCTACTTATCTTAAGATTAGTAGGTTAGAGGTAGTAATATCAATATTTAAATAAATAAAGATAAAATTATTCATTAAAATCTGAAATAAATACATAAAATTTACTTCAATAATGACTTCGATAAAGTTCATAACCCTTGTATTTATATGATATAAAAATCAAAGCACAAACAAAGTTTTTTTTCAAAAATTTCAAATATTGAACAGTATCTCTAAAAACAAGTTCTAAAATTTGCTCCAAAAAATCTAAGATCCACATCTACGAATATGAAGTAAAATTGTTCGGGTCCACAAGTTAACAATCATCCAAATATGTACAAAAAATTTAAAATATGAGTCACAATATGCTCCAATAACCATCATATAACTTTTGTTTCTGCACAAAACATAGATATCATTACCCAATATAGGTACATAACTTCATATAAACTCATCATTAAATATACACAAAAATGAAATTCAAGAAAGTACAATTACATGAGAGTTCCTTATGTCTTTTTATATCGCTTTTGTTTCTTTCTTCGATCCATGTTTGTTGTGGTCGAAAGACCGGGGTACCAACAGTCGTCCGGTTCGTAACAAAACGAACTCGGTTTTGATTTATTTGAATTGGGAAGACGATTGTAAATAAGGAAAGCAATAAGGAACACAACGATATTAAAGTGGAAAACCCCTCGGAGAAGGGGAAAAAACCACATGACTGAGAGCTATAAATGCTCTTAGCCGATATATTGAATAAACAATTCATATTACAAACATAGGATGGAAACGCATGGGTATGCCCGGAGCATGAGAAGAGAAGGGTGATAAGAAAATGAAAATGACTAAGACGATAAGAAAGCATGAGAAGAGAAGGATGGAACGCATGGGTATGCCCGGAGCGCGGAGCACGTGAGCTGTAACCGTTTGGACCGATCCAAAGGGTCGGCCCCAGGGTCTCTTGGTTACGCCGAACTCCATCTTCGGTCCTGCAACATAAATGGGCCTTCTGGCCGGTTATTTCAAATGAGTCAAGTTAAAGATCTTGGGCCGTGTAGGTTCGTCTCTTGTCATCTGGGCTAGCCCAATATGACTGGATTCCATCTAATACGAGGTACCCGGTCTCGGAGCCCTCATCACTGTTACCTTGAAAACGAGATGTTTTGTCTCTTCCTCTAGATGCTCTTTCAATCCGTCGTGCGAGATTGTGAACAAGATGAAAGCCTACATATTCATCAAACTCTCGACCAATAAGTTTAAATTGTAATGCATAAGTTCTAAGTTGCATATCAAGAGTTACATCTGGACTGACAAATTCAAGTGTATCACAACTAAAAGTTTTGCAAACCTGATAATCGAAAAATAAGTTAGTCTTTAGTTGCAATGCAAATAAAAAATATAGAAAGTGAATAGCGTACAACTTATTCTTTTGAGATAATTCACTTGAATGACATGTGAACAAGAGATTTTATGTGTTTTCCATTTTCCACATGTACAAGAATGTTGTCTTAGACTCACAATATGTTCTTTTCCCCCCTTCCATTTTTATATTTTGTGAAAACATTAGCTGTAAGTTCGCACCTATCATATATTTGCACTCTATGATGTATTGCTTTATCATTTCAATTTGCGAACATCAACTTGACAGCTTCTATAAATTCTTCAAAATGTTGATCTTCTTCTTTCGCATTTGCCCAACGTGTTTCAAAATACTTTTAAGAACTTTCAAAATACTTTCAAAATCACAACCACATCTTAAGAAGATAGCTTTCACAAGGGCTGTTATTGGAAGACGACGTATACCTTTAAGAACTCCATTAAAACCTTATACATGATTGGTTGTTAGAGTTCCGTGTCTATAAAGTAAAGAATCAGAAAACAAAAGATTTAGATGAATCAAACACAATATAAAGATGTTACCTGACATCGTCATCATAAGACAATGTCCATGTCTCATTTTCATTTTCAATTTCAAGGAGCCAACAATATGCTTCATGATCAATATTTTGAATAGTTTTCATAACTTTCTCAAACTTCCTCTTATCGGTTGCCTTACAAGCATTCTAAAACAAACTATTCAAATAAGAATTCTTAAAATGATCGGTGAAATTCACTGATAAGTGTCTTAGACAAAACCGATGGCATCCATTAGGAGGATTGAATGCATTAACATGTTCCACCGCTGACAATAGACCACGGTCCCTATCAGATATGATACATGTAAATCTTTTACCTTGAACTATATGAGTCGCAATGTGCTCCAAGAACCATCGCCAAGATTCAAAACTTTCTTCATCAATAAGTGCAAATACAAGCGGTACTAACTTACCCCATAGGTCTAATGTAACTGCAATAAGTAGCTTGCGTCTGAACATAATGTACAAATGCGTAGCATCCACACTAATAATAGGTCTACAATGTTGGTATGTCTCAATACACGGTTTAAAAGCCCAAAAAAACAAACTTTAACATTTTTGTTCTAGAACCATCATCTATATGTCTCCAATCAACAATAGATCCAGAATTAGATCGTTGTACATCACGTAAATAGTAAGGCAATTGTTTGACATATTCCTCCCATTTGCCATAAATTTTATGAAGTGCATGCACTCTTC
Organism: Utricularia reniformis; assembly: GCA_009725065.1. Taxonomy (NCBI): domain Eukaryota; kingdom Viridiplantae; phylum Streptophyta; class Magnoliopsida; order Lamiales; family Lentibulariaceae; genus Utricularia; species Utricularia reniformis. The sequence continues at coordinate 483,384 of RWGZ01000455.1, forward strand.
CATCCATTATAAGCAACGCTATATGTGATATCAAATCCATATTTTTTCTTAATCAATACCATGATGGCATTTGTGATAAAAAAAAATCATGATGGCACTTGGTTTGATAATAGGGTCATTGCGGAAAAAATCTACTATCTCTCGAACCACAACATCACTACCGAGATTAATATGATTAGTAGTTGTGTTACCACTAATGAAGCAAGTATGAGGAAAATTATACCTTGTAATTACCCATGCATTTCTCCTACACATAAATACACATTTGAGCCCCCTGTTGCATGGAGTTTTATTCTGAGATTGTTTGCAACAAACTTGCCATAATGTTTTTGAACTACAATCCACTTTAAACTCTCTCTTAGCAACATGATTGAATAGTTTTTCACATCAGCTATGATGTGTTCTTTATATTCAAAAAACATATTCTCCGCTAACTTACCATTTCTTTCATCATAACATGACACGGAAGCAGAAATTCCCATGGAATCACGACATATTGAAGGCCCGATTAAAACATAAAATGGTATTGTGTCTAACTTTACCGGTTCATGACCATTACTTTCACCTACAATATCATCCTCACTATAAAATGTTCTCTTCTTTTTCAAAACCGTCCTCTATATAATCACTTTCATAATTAAACTTCATCTCATCGAAAGAATCACATACGGGATCAATGAATTCTTTGGGCTCTATGGTATGTATGAAAATATATTCACATTGGTTACAACGAAATGGTTTATGCAAATCAAATCGGTTAGATATACAATACCTGAATAAAATTGAAGGTTATGCTTCATTAATAGTGAATCACTTTCCATTTCATTGTTATTTTCCATATCCATTATCCTGCAAAAAAACACCACGGGGCTGATGTGCTTTTCATATTATTTGAAAAACCAATATTGTGAAAAAACATATTCACTATAAATCAAACCAAAATACAAACAATCAATATAAAGAAATGCAAAGTGAGCATTTGAAACATGCAGACCCGGTTACATGTTTGAACACAAAACATATAGAAAACATATTCATATATGTAAAACTCATACTTGATCGATGAATTCACATCAAACTATGCCACATGAAAAGCTTATTTTGCACAAACATTCACAATATTATAAAAAATCAAATCAAACAACATCACAACTTTATCAACACGATGAAGTGTTCTCAACTGTTATTCAAAAATTCTCACATCATTCTCAAGCCCCTTTTTCTTATTATTTTTGTACTTATCACTCAAATCCCACTTTCCACTAAAGATGCCATAGATGATAATAATCCTCAGTTACACGATGTCTCTTCAATTTTAGTATCAAAGAAAACTTACCCACGAAAAGGAAACATGTTATTCGATAGAAGAAGTCAAGGTCGAACAGGACAAGCTTTGACGCCTTCTCAATCACAGGATCGAACAGAAGCTCACTTACAGTACAGGAGTACAGTGGGATCTTTGTTGGGGTGAGTTAAGAAACCGCGGGAAAAATTTTGTGAGTGTATATGTTTTAACCTAGGGTTCCGGTAAGTGGGTTAGTGAGGTAAAAAATGACAAAGTAGACTATTTTGATAAATAAAAAAGCAATGTGGGTTATTTGGGTAAAAGACCCACCGAGTAAAGGGATTGTTTGTGAGTGAGATCGAATTTTTAAAGGGTCAAGGGTAAAGACAACATGTACCCCATTTTTTTCGTTGAGTTTGTATATTACTTTACTTCGTCAGTAGTAAATGTGAAATTCAATTACGCAACTTGGAGATGCGTAAACTGACGGACTGTCGTTTTCCCATTTACAAGTTGAGAAATATGACAAATTGAATGTCCATGCAAGCTTTCACAACTTGTTGCTTCAGATTTCTCAACTTGTAAATGAGTCATTATTTCCATTATATTCATCCCACTTTCTTCATTTTTTCTCATCACTTTCATTGAAAGTGCTCTGTTCCCTTCCTCTGCTGTTTCTCCTACAATTGCTTTCTTATTTCTCGATCTAATTTCAATCGGATCGGAAGCATAAATTCGACGATTGACATCGTAACTTTGCAAAGGTAATTTATTTTGAATTTCTATATCAAATTTTTTTCATCATATTGTATTGGGTTTCGATATTTGCATTTTTTGCTTCCGTTGTTTCGTTAGTTGTATTTTTGGTAAGTTAAAATTTAAATTTTAAAATGTTAATATTGTTAAAATAAGTTAATTTTTATTAAAAAAATGTCCAAAATATTTTGCTATTGTTATGGTCCCTTTTTAGGGGGTACCAACAGTCGTCCGGTTCGTCAATAAACGAAATTGGTTTTAATTTGTTTTTGGTGGGGAAACGATTAAATAAATCAAACGAAGAAATGGGCAAGGCAATTTAGAGTGGAAAACCCCGGGAAGTGGGGAAAAAACCACTTGACTAACAGCAGAAAAAACTCTTAATCGATTCATTAATCAAGCAGTTCATTACAAAATACAGTAGAGGTTTATGAAGATGACGAGGTATAAGAAAGCTATAAGAACTCGGCAGAGTAACAACCTGTTCTTATGCATCCAAAAGGTCCTGCAAATTCCGACGTCAAGCTCTGTATTTATAGAGCTGAAGGCGTGCGTAATCCACACCCTGTAACTGCCTCTGACAATTTTGTTGAAGGTTGTTGTCGCGCGATGTAAAACGTGGCCGGGACCGAAGCGTGGCCTGCGTGATCTGGCCCGAAGCGTGGTAAACGTGTGGAGGCCTGAAGCGTGGAACGCGTGGGCTGTAACCGATTGGACCGAACCGTGGGGCCATTTGTCAAAAGTCCTTCTATTTTTCCAAGTCTATCTTTTGTCTCGTCGTGGAACATTGGGTCAATTTGTCTCAAATGTGCTAAGATGGGGATTTTGGGCCGCGCAAGTTCGCTTTTTATTACATGGGTCGGCTCAATCGTTATTGTCCCTTACCCATTGCAGGGTACATGGTCCTAAGATTCTCATCACTAGCCCCTCGGGTTGGTTGCCATCGCAGAGGTGACGCAAGACCGACCACGCAATGTTATATATGTTCGGGAGAATATAGGACCGAACCTGCTCGTAATGAGCGTCCATGGGACCGATCCTTCACTCAGTAAATTTAAGATGTGGATTTCAATTCAAAATTCCCTAACGTTCTTTTTTGTGTCGCTTTTAAATATTAATATGCAGACCTGCGCCTTTCCGCTTCTACTATTCAATAGGCGTGATGAGTGCGTACAGACTGCAACCACCTATGATAGTCCTACGTGGCAGCTTACAATTAGTAGGGAAATTACTATTTAAATCGGGGTTTCGAATACTGTTCCTCCACATCGTCATTTCGCGAAGGAAAAAATCGCCCAAATCAAGCTCTCTGCGTTTTCGTTCCTGCCTATGCTTAAACTCTTTCCTACCGATTTTCATCAAGGTATTAGCCATGGCTCCTCGTAAGATGAGATACCCAACCATGTCTGAGTTGGATATCAAAGAATTTAGGTCTAGGTTTTCGATTCCGGCTCATTACTCCATATGGAAGGGGCGGGAAGATATTTCCTGCTTCCTTCCAACGGAAATGAACGTTCCGGCTACCGCTATTCCTGTCAGTTACGCATCTCTGAAGTGCGGGTTACGTTTTCATTACACCCATTCGTAGCGGCTGTACTTAAGGAAATCCATTGTCCGACCTTTGCGTTATTTTCGGGTAGCTATATGTATATAGTTGTGTTTATCTTTTATTGCCACCAACAAAACATGATCCCGACCTTAGAACATTTTTTCAATTTGTTCTTGGTCGGATCCCGAATGGGTAAGGGTCTATTAGGATGTCGTAGGTTATATTACATAGCGATGCGCACCAAGGAGTGCGCTATAGTTAATAAGGAAGAATCTCTTCATGCGTGGGAGTCTTGTTATGTGTGGATAACGGTCCCTAAGGAGGACATGTTAAAGGTGTGGCCACTTATAACCCACCCATGCATAGATCAGTTGGACCGAACCAGGTTCAACCCTTCTCGTCCGGATATCGCAAACACACTTGTGATGCTTCCTCCCCCCGAAGCACGTCTTAAACGAACAGAGTTGCTTCGGGAGGAGAGATTGATAGAAATAGGGGTCGCAGGTAGGAGTGGAGCCCCAGCCCCGAAGGGGGTGTTTTCTTATTCAGATCTATCTGAAGGATCGGGTATGAAGTTATATTTTTACTCCGTCATTTCCCGATCCTTATATATTTATCTTGAAGATTCAACCGAAACGATGCCAAGCTCAAGATTCAAGCGTTTGGCTGCTCCTTCAGTCCGTCCTTCTGAAGGACGACAGGAAGCAACGGAGAGTGCGGAGCCAGCTGAATCAGCGACAGGAGGTACGCTGATTCCATCGGGGTCGTCCACTGGAGGGAACCCCCCGATCCAGACCACCAGCGCATGCACATTAACCCTGTGTTGTTCAGGATAGCCTTCAACGGGCAAAGGGCCCGCGATTCGTTCTTTGAGCTTATACAGTCTCTACCAAATCGGAAATAGTTCCGCCATTAGCGCTGACACGATTAATTTGTTGCTGCAGGGAGCCGTTCCCGTGGAGACAGTTCTCATCGGCCCCAACCTTAAGGCGAACGTCTCCCTGCCGCCGATCCCCTTGGGAAAATGGAAGAGAGGGACCGAAGCAGGCGCCCCAAGGGTTTTTAAAAGGCTGAAGAAAGGAGGGAATGCTTCGGTCCCTACTAAGGGGATCGTTTTGAAGGATCCTGCCTCGGGCCCTAAAACCAACTCCGACTGAGGGGTTGCCTTGGGCCTACTGGACATGTTTAAGAAAGCGAAGAAGTTGGCCTCCTTGAGGAGTGCCTTCATTGAAGATTTCAGCCTCTATGTGGAACAAAACCTAGATAATGTCCAGCCAGACATGTTTGGGGAAGAAATAATCGAGGGTTTCCTCAACCTCGCAACTAAGGTAAGTTCCCTTGATATCAAGGCCCGAAAGTTTATGTTCTGACCCTAATGTCTTATGCATATGCTGAGGAAAGATTTCACAACTGCGATCACCATGGAAAAGAACCAGGGTGGCCAGGTTGTGTCACAACAAGTCCAAAATCAACTTGACATTGCAAAAAGGCATGTTGAAATCAAACATGGTAAATTGGTCACGGTACAAGAGGACCGGGACCGATTGGACAGTGAACTGTTAAGAGCTGGAACGGAAATCTCGCTCTTAACAGATCAAGTGTCTGAGCTGGATAAGAAAGGAAAAACAGCTCAGGATCAAGTTTCTAAACTGGAGGCCAAGCTGCGGGCCAAAGAGGATGAAGTTAACCAAGTCTAAGCTCGGGCCCAGAAGAAGAGGAATAAGCTCAACGAGCTTCTTCTTCGGGCCAAGGAGGAAAAAGCGAGCTTGGAGGAGGAGCTAGCTAGAACCCGCACTTCGGCTGAATGTTCGGTCCGGGAAGCGGTCCTGGGATTCGCTCGGTCCCCTTTGTTATTCGCTTTGGCGGATAACATACATGGGATGTATATTGCTAAGTGCGTGGATAACATGCGAGATCAGGTTACTAAGCAATTCGGGCTTTCCCCTGTGGATGAAAGGTGGAAGGCGATCGAACCTCTAGAGAAGGATGGAAACTTCCAAGTAATTCCATCCTTGGAAAAACCTGTTCTAGAGGACGACCCCTTCTTCTACCTCTTTGAAGAAATGGAGAGAGCGGTCAACTAGAATGTGACCGATCAAGAGGAAGAGCTGAGGTAGCATGTGGCCCGGACCGAACCGCATGAGCAGAGAGTGGAGTATAAGGAAGTTAGGCAGGATAGTTAGATTTTGATTGTATTTTTATCCATGCTTCGTTCCTTGTTCCTAATAAGATTTTCCTTTCCTCTCCATTCCTTCATTTTAAAGTTAGAATAAGGTTATTATAACTCACCTCTAAAATAAACAAATATGTTTGGTATTAACGAGTGTGTTCAACCGCTAAGTGTAAGATCGGGGCTGATTATAGGGTACTAACTCATCGGTCCCCAATTTTACACTTGGTTCACTCTGACTGCTTTAACTGGATTGGTCGTTTCAAATTGTGTGTGGATCACTCTTATTCCATCCTTGTGGTCACAGTTGAATCGGAAAGGCGTGACCTGGGTTCATTATGAGTCCCGTAACAAGCTTTGGCCAAACATTGGTTCTACTGAAGTCCCGTAGGTTATATTGGCCGAGCTTTGGTTCTGCATATGTCCCACGTTAGGTCCGAACTTATATTTCGATATGCGGACTCTCATTCCTTCTTTTGTAGCAAATTTCGTAAATACAAGGGTCGTTTCTCAAGAATGAATGCCGTTGAAGGGGATGTCTTAGTTTGTAGTGAGTTCTGGGAGAATCGCGACACATCCTTGGGACTGGGCAAGCGCAGGAGCATCTGACTCGTCAAAGCGATCACTGCAACTTGGGAGCCTTGCGGATAAGAGGATTCGGTCACCAGTCCAGACTCGTACTAAATCATCCGACTCCAGGGTCGGTCCATCATTTAATTAGAAACAGTTTGTTTTATACTTACTTGTTTTCTGCTTACGTTTAGAAAAATGTATATTTATTGAGTCAAAGCTATTAATAGAAGATTTACAAGAAATACCGCCTTAGATTCATGACGTTCCAAGTTCGGGGGATCTCATCACCATCCAATGTTTCGAGTTAATACGCACCAGATTCCAATTTCTTCAATATCCGATACGGTCCTTCCCAATTTATGTTTAGCTTTCCAACATTCCTCTTCACCTTTATACTTCTGAGAACGAAGTCGTCTTCAAAGAAATCCCTTGGGAGGACTCGTTTGTTATGGACTCGTTCCATAGTTCGCAGATAGGAACACATCCGCCTATAAATCACATCTCTCTTTTCCTCGATCATCTCGAGATCCAATAGTCTCCTTTCGCCGTTCATATGCTCATTGTATTGAGATATTCGGGGCGATCGGATGTCAACCTCCACCGGGCTAACTGCTTCGGACCCATATACTAATGAGAATGGTGATTCCTAGGTCGTTGATCGGGGTGTAGTTCGGTAGTTTGGACCTCATAGATATGTTCATGCCATTTCCCTCCTAAATCGTCTAACTTGGTCTTCAATCCTTTCAGGATAACATTGTTAGATACCTCCGTAAGTCCATTAGTTTGGGGATGGGCCACTGATGAGAAATGATGGCGATGCCCAACTTGATACAGAAATCCCATACGCTTTTCCTACGGAACTGGGTCTCATTGTCTGATATGAGTGCTTGGGGAACCCAGAAGCGGCTCACAATATTTCTCAATAAGAAGTGTTTTACGACCATCTCGGAGATGATGGCCACTGCTTCTGCTTCAATCCACTTCGAGTAATATTCAACTGCCACAATACAGAATTTCCTTTGTCCTATTGACCGAGGAAAAGGCCCTAGGATATCAATTCTCTATCTGTCAAAAGGACAAGGCAATGGGGTGACCGATAAGGGAGCCCCAGACAACTGTGGGACCGGGGCATGATATTTACATATGTCACAGCATTTGGTATATCTCTTGGCATCTCCAAGCAACGTCGGCCAAAAGTATTCGGCTCTGACGATGCGATAATATAAAGATCGAGCCCATGAGTGAATACTGCATATCCTTTTATGAACATAAATCATGACGTCTTCAGCCTCAATAGGGGATAGGCAACGTAATAGCGGGCCCTCAAAACTCTTTTTAAATAATCGTCCGTCAATTAGAACATATCTCTTAGCCCGGACTTTTATTTTTCTGGCTTCCGACCTATCTTCAGGAAGATAACCGTTTGTTAGATATTTAATGAAGGGGTCCATCCAATTGAGTTCCCAGGAGATTCAATAACGCTAATATTCAAGCCCTAGAGTCCGTGGCATAAAGCCCCAATTTTTTCAACTGACTGTTCGGTCACTGATATCTCGACCGAAGGTCGATCCTGGATATGGACCGAAATAGTGCTCGGTCCAATGTCAGGTATGCCCGCGGCCAACCTGGCAAGTGCGTCAGCACCCTTATTATGCTCCCGTGGCACGTGATCAAGAGAAAATTCACTGAACTTTTTAGATAGTTCCAGGACTTTGGCGCAATATAATTTCATCATCGGATCATGAGTTTCGAATCTCTCTGCGAACTGTTCCACCCCCAACTTTGAGTCTCAAAACATTCGCACTTTGCTAACTCCCATCTTTCGGGTTAGGGTCATTCCCGATAATACAGCTTCATATTCTACCACGTTATTTGTCCCAGCAAAGGAAAATTTAAATGCGGAATGAATAAGATCACCTTGTAACGTTGTGAGGGTAATGCCCTCCCCTCTTCCTCCGAAGGTCTATCCGTCTACGTGGACAGTCCATCGATCATCCTCTTGGTTTAGAAATATGGCTCACCGGGTCATTTCGACCACAAAATCAGCGAGAACCTAAGCCTTAATTGCCCTTCGGGGCACGAATTCCAGATACATAGCGCTGAGTTTAACAGCCCATTTCGCTAATCCCTCATTTAGATCCAGTTGCTTAAGAACCACTTTCAGAGACTGGTCAATGTAAACATAAACCGTTTGGCCTTCGAAATAATGTTTCAGCTTAGATGCAACCTTCTTCAAAGCCAACATGAACTTTTCCAAGGTAGTGTATCTAGTTTTAGCAGGTACCAAATAATGACTCACATAATAAACATGTCTGTGAATGCCATCTCGGATGGTTACCAGAGCTTCACTTACGGCAACTTCTGATACCGCTAGATATAAGCCAAAAGGTTCATCACATGTTGGGCTCACCATCACCGGGGGAGTGCTTAAATAAGTCTTCAGATCCGAGAAGGCCCGATCGCACTCTTCGGTCTAGTCTAGGTTACTTGCTTTTCTTAGAACTCTGAAAAAGACAAAACCCGATCTGTAGATCTGCAAATAAATCTACTTAGCTCAGCGAGTCGGCCAAAAAGCCTATGAAATTCTCTCTTATTTCTTGGAGGTTGCATATCAATAATAGCTTGCACTTTCTCAGGGTTAATCTCTATGCCTTTATCTGAAACATAATATCCTAAAAATTTTCCACTTCGGATCCCGAATCAGCATTTGTTTGGATTTAGTTTGAGCTTATAGTTGCGGCATACTTCGAAACAACGAGACAAATAAGTAATATGGTCTTCATCATTCATAAACTTGACAATCATATCATCAACATACACTTCCATCATATGGCCTATCAAGTCTCTAAAGATTTTGTTCACCAACCTTTGGTATGTTGCTCCAGCGTTTTTCAGGCCGAATGGCATAACCACATAGCAATAGACACCATCTTCGGTCATGAATGATTATTTTTTCTGATCTTCCACGGCAAGGAAGATTTGATGATTCTCGGAGTAACCATCCATGGTACTCATCATTGTGCTGTCAGACACAACATCTATTAATCGGTCAATATGTGGCAGTGGGAACGGATCCGACTCACAGCTCTTGTTGACGTCGGTGAAGTCGATACACATTTGCCATTTCCCATCTGCCTTGGAAACCACTATTGGGTTTGCAACCCATTCAGTATAGTGGATCTCTCTGATAAACCCCGACCGTAGTAGTTTGTTAACTTCATCCCGGATAATCTCTATTTTCTCGGGAGAATAACGTCTCATCTTCTGTCTAACGGGCTTTGTACCAGGCTCAGTATTGATCTGATGCTCACTATCGAATCAGTCAATCCCCGGAACATCATCCGGGGTCAAGGCGAATATATACACGTGGCTTCTTAGCACGTGGATCAGCTCTTCTTCAAAAGCAGGGGTCAGATGTGCCCCGATGCGAGTAGTTTTGGTTGAGTCATCCTCAACCAGATTAATAAGTTTGAACCCAATGGGTTCCATGGCTTGCCTCGGGTGTGGCGGCTATTCAAAGAAATCCACCCGGGCCCTCTTAAAGGGTCTAAAGTTCGGCACGAGCTCAAGTAGCATTGTCTTGCTACCTTGTGATCCCTCTTTACAGAAATGACTCTGTGAGCAGAGGGGAATTTGAGCATCATATAATAAGTAGAAGGGACTGCCTCGAACTTACTGAGGCCGGTCCGTCCGATGATGGAGTTGAAAGCCAAGTCGACTTCAACGACAATGAATTCCAAGATCTCCAATCGTTCCCTGGATGGGTCTCCTAGGGTGACTGGGAATAGAATTTTCCCGCATGGAATAACACTCCTCTGGTCGAATGCCCGGAGAGTTATATTAGCGATCGGAAGATCGTGAGCGGCATCTCCCAGCATCTCAGAAACTTTGCGCTTCATCAGATTGCACGAAGCCTCGGTGTCCACTAAGATCCTGTGGACCAGACGGTTCCCAATGATTCCAGTGATAGTAAGGGGATCATCGCATGGATCGATAATCCCCTCCCGATCGGCCATAGTGAAAGTAATATCCCTCCCGAAGGAAGGGGACCGCTCAGCTGGATCATATTTATCCAGCGCCATAGATTCGGAGCTTTCAGCAGAGACTCCGCGCGCTGTTCTCTTTCGGTCCAGGACCGATTCGTTGTTTCTCAATCCTCCGGAGATAACATAAATATCTCTAGCTACGTCTTTCGGTGCCGCCTCATTTTGAGGAGGTTGGGCGCCCACTTCGGCTGGTGGAGGAGCAGGCTGCTCCTGCCTTCCACCCTTATTTTGCGGGGCTCTGCCGCCACGGCCCCGCCATCTTCTTCTCCGGCCCTGGCCACGGTTCTCTCGACTGTGCTGGCCTCTATCTTGCTCCGGCGGAGGAGACCTTCGGTCCTCCGTCCGATCATTATAATTCCGGGGTTGTCCCCGATTATCTCTTCCCCGTGGCCTATGACGATCGTCACCCTGATGGCCCATTCGGAGAGATTCAGCTCGTTTGCCCTTCGATCATTCCGATCGGACCTTTCTTTATTCATTGCCACTACTGTCTCTTTCAACAGCGGGCACTTCAAGATCGGGTGATCGCGGTTGTGATGTAGTTCGCAATACACCCGATTGTCCTCCTACTTCGGGGGACGTCTTTCTCCGTTACAGCCGCTACTTCTCGCATCTGCCTCTTAGGGTAGGAAACCCTATGATCACCCGCGGGTTCAGAATTCCCGCTAGGTTTCCGATAGCCTAATCCAGCGCTTCATCCACCTTAATATACTTGTTGATTTTCTGAATAAGCTTTCCTAAGGTGGATGCTGGGCTCTTCACCAAACTGGCTGAAAGGCCGCACGGTCTCAGGACCTGTTGTAGAATATCGATCTTGTCTCGGAGCTCCACCTTGATGCCCCGAGCGGTCCTATTGAATTTTTCCATGAAGGACCGAAGACTCATTTTAGCCAGGATATATTTCAGATGATATAGTTCCTGCCTACTTCCGGGCGGTCCTACATTTGGAGCGAACTGCTCAGAGAAAGCTAAAATAAACACGCCATACGACGTAATCTCCAGTACCATCTTCTTGACAACAGCTTCTAGATCCTGTAGAGTGAATGTTGGGGCTGGGAGACTGTTGGGAAGCACGTCACTGTCGTTCGTCGAAGTTTCAGTTGCCATGCCTTTGATTATCCTATCCCTGGTAGAAACCTCAAATGGGATTAGAGAATCGTCCCCACTGACGGCGCCAAATTGTTATGGTCCATTTTTAGGGGGTACCAACAGTCGTCCGGTTCGTCAATAAATGAACTCGGTTTAAATTTGTTTTTGTTGGGGAAACGATTAAATAAATCAAATGAAGAAATGGGCAAGGAAATTTAGAGTGGAAAACATCGGAAAGTGGGGAAAAAACCACTTGACTAAGAGTAGGAAAAACTCTTAATCGATTCACTAATAAAGCAGTTCATTACAAAATACAGTAGAGGTTTATGAAGATGACGAGATATAAGAAAGCTATAAGATCTCCGGCAGAGTAACAACTTGTTCTTATGCGTCCAAAAGGTCCTGCAAATTCCGTCGTCAAGCTCTGTATTTATATAGCTGAAGGCGTGCGTAATCCACGCCCTGTAACTGTCTCTAACAAGTTTGTTGAAGGTTGTTGTCGCGCGATGTAAAGCATGGCCGGGACCGAAGCGTGGCCTGCGTGATCTGGCCCGAAGTGTGGTAAACGTGTGGAGGCCCGAAGCGTGGAACGCGTGGGCTGTAACCGTTTGGACCGAATCGTGAGACCATTTGTCAAAAGCCCTTCTATTTTGCCAAATCTATCTTTAGTCCCATCGCGGAACATTGGACCAATTTATCTCAAATGTGCTAAGATGTGGATTTTGGGCCGCGCAAGTTCGCTTTATATTACATGGGTCGCCCCAATCGTTATTGAGTCTTACCCATTACAAGTACCAGGTCATAGGATTCTCATTAGCAATGTTTATAATCTTTAATAATTATGAAACGTAAATTTTAAAATTTTGAATAAAAACATTTGTAAAATATTGTTATGAATAAAGTACACACAAAATTAGTTTTTTTTGTATTATAATTTATTTTTCTTCAAAAACATAATTTTATAAAAATGTTTTTGTATAGGATTTATATTTATAAAACTATTATGATAAATACTAAATATTTAATAGTACAAAAAATAGTATGATTTTTATATTAATAGGTTTCGAAAATAAGAAATAATAAAAACATTTGTAAAAATGTGAAACATTTAATATAAACATTTGACATATTTTTTTAAAACATATCCAATGCTTAATATTAATATTTTGAAAGTACTAAATTTGTTATATTTAATTTTCAAAATTTGTAGACTACTAAACACTAATGCATACAAAAGTTTTTGAAAATTGATATTGGGTATTATTTAATTTATGAAAATATGTAGCATTTCAAAAACAATACAAGAATTAGTATTAATACTTCGAAAAAATTACATAGCATATAATAGTTCGACAGCAATACGTTTGTAATATTTTAAATTAATTAAAAAGAAATTGTCAATACTAATTTGTTTCAACTAATTGTTTTATGTTTTTTGTATAGAAGTCTTGAAAGAAATGTATCATGAGAATTTGTATGGCGAAACGTCTACATCAGACCCTATAGTGGTTGAGAGGTCGATTTCGTCTGATGATGGATCATCAGATAGAGATTCAGAACCCGAACTTGAATTTCTGTTTGACGAAACTGAGGAGCCCATTGAAGAATTTGAGGAGATTCTTATTCGTCGGGTTACCAAAGCCACACCACTAGCTGAACGTATAACATAGTTTCCTGCAGAGCTTTTGGTACACATGTTTTCTGAAGGTGGTACAATGATGGCTGATGAGTTTGTTGTGGGTAATCGTAGGCGGGGATATATGTCGTTTAATGTGCGAGATCCGAAACTGAGTGTACGATTGAGTTTTAAAGATAATAAAGAAATATACTATTGTGTTCGACATTGACACATATACCATAAATAGTAGTTTCTTGTGGATGATAGTACACCGAAGTTGTTAGTATTGAAATGTTATTTCAGCCAACAATCTGGGTGTATGTTCAATTTTCGAGGATGCCAAGGTAAATTTGATCACGTTTGGCAAGTTGGTAACACTTATCTGCTGCATACATGCAACGCATACAACACTAGAGTGTATTACAAAAACATGTCTATTAGTTTATTGTCAGAGAGATCATATCTTACATTTGGGAGAACGTTCGTGAGCAATTTTGAATATACATTGATGTGCACTTTACTCTCCCGTTAAGGTAACTTATGGTGAATGTTTTGTTTATGTTATAGATACGCCTGTGAAGTCGACAATGGAACACATAAAAGCAAAGTACGATTTTCTTATAAAGTATGACAAAGCATGACATAGTGTCCAATGTGCGCCCGAACTTATCCATGGTTCATAGGAATCTTCCATGAAAAAACTACCCAGACTTATGGATAGGTTGCAGAATCGTAACCCATGTACAATTGTCGAGTGAAATGTTTACGATACTAATTTGGGCGATAATCACAAGATTATCAAGAGTTTTTTTGGGCGTTTAGCATTGCTATCGAAGCTTATAGACATTGTAATCCCGTTAATTCAGTTGACGCCATTCATTTGTATGGAAAGTAATATTCTTATAATTTTAAGACACATATTATTTTGGATAATCGACTTGCTAATTTTAAGCAAGTACAAGCACAAACTTATTGTTGCTGTTATTAAAGATAAAGGATATCACATTCTTCCTGTTGCATATGCGCTAGTTTCCGCGGAAAGTGAAGAAAATTACAGATAGTTCTTTCAAATTTTGGATAATTGTGTTATCCAAGGACACCGCTGTCGTATTGTTACAGACAGTCATTCAAGGATACTAGGAGCCGTTTAAAGTATGGAAACCTTTCAAACTAGTCGATTGCAGCATCAATGTTGATTGAGGCATTTGGTTTCAACCTCAACAAATCCATAAAAAATAAAGAAATTAAAGATGTTGCTTATCGAGCTGGTATTACACCAGTGTTGTGGAAATTTGATAGGTGGATGAGTCAAATTCAACGGCGAAGTAGTAGAGCATTTGAATGGTTGACTACACCCATGATGACAGCAAATAGGGACAAATGGGCTCTTGCTTTCAACGATGGAAGTAGATACGGTACAATGACGACAAACCAAGTAGAGTCATACAACAAAGTTCTTAGGTGGTTCGGCGATACTCAATATGCAGCATTGTTGAGTTTACCTTATATTTTTTACAGAAACTTTTTATAAGTAAACGTGCCGACGTAGCTAATATGACTGAGAACCTCGAGGTAAATCTCCAAATCTCTTTTACCATTAAATTTTGTATTTTTCTTATTCTTTTTTACCCTTTTTAACTCTAGGTATTCACTGAGCGAACTTTGGCATGGTGTATAATACAACAATCGAAGTGGCGACGTTATTGCGAGCATTACTGGATGAAAATCGACTATGTAGGGAGATATTCTTATCAAGCGCAAAGAAAGAGAAAAAATACAGACAGACTGTTGACATTGCGAACCAAACAAAGTTTGCATGTGTGGGATGTGGTTGAGTCATTGGTTGTCTTGTTCTCATTGCTCTGTTCTTTGCTCACGTGCATGGAATAACCGAACAAAGTTTGATCGTGAGAAAGGTGACATTGGATATGTTACGACAACAATATTCACATGATCGCCTTAATGATTTGGGCCCTGATACAGAGTGGGAAGAGCCTGGGTGGACATTGTATCAAGACACCAAACGAGAAAAAGTTTGTTTGGGAGACCGTGGTCCATGAGGATTCCAACAGAAATGGATGAATATTTACATATAGTTGTTGTTTGTATCCGTTCGTGTGACTGTACTCATTCCTTGTGATTTCATGTTGTTGGTTAAACAACATTTATATTGTTTTCATTCAAATTCGGGATTCGTCAATTTTTCGAAATTAACAGTTCCACAGTTACCCAATATTCAACCACAAAGGTACATCAAAATGACTCTCAGTTCTACAATTGCGAGGCCTAAGGGTTGGACGACCTCGACGAGGTCGCGACATCAAGTTCAGTGCGTCTTGACATACTGTCAACTTTTAGTGGGTGTTGCGGTTTTCACCATTCTCCTAACGTACCTTCATGTAACTAAACATTACAAAGAATGTTACCTTAATTAACACAAACACATATATGTGTAACATTGAACAGTTACCTCCAACTATACACCATGCGACAATCTATATCATATGGATTGTCTTGAAATAATACCTCACTAACTTTAGGTTTGATCCAACAAATGCGACTGTATGCCCATAACTGCACCAGGTGGCAAAAATAAAACTATAGTTTTAAAAATAGTTTAAAATAGATTGATGTTTATCATCAATGGTCAAATAGACCCACCTAGGTTGCTTCTTCCAATCATACACCTTTGGCATAAGTTTCTATACAGATATGCCAAAACAGCGAACCCCCAGCTCAATTCCAACAATTCTTCATCGCTAGCCAGTAGATCGAGTAACATTAGCTTTGTTGTATCCCTTTTGTTATTGGGGAACAATACGCAACAAAGTAACATTGCACAAATTACCCGAACATACGTATTTAACAATAAGTAATTCAAAAAGTGAATAGAACACTTCAGTTGAATAATGTAACACTCTATATCGGTTTAAATCCTCATCTGAGTCATCGTTTGTTATAACTTTGCCCAGTTCAATTAAATGCTCATCGAACGAAGCAATCCTAAAGCACTTTCCCTTAAATTCAGGCTCATCGTTAGGCCTCCAACCAAAGCGATCACAAATAAATTGCTTCCAACCAAGAGACATCTGTTTGGTCCTCCTCCTAATAATGAGTACTCCGTTTACACGAAGACCTCATATAACAGAAACATACTGAAGAGTAATAGGGGCATGTGAAACAAAATTCCAAAATTTTGTGTCAACTTGATAAAACAATAAAGAATTACGAATAAAAAACATACCTCTCCCGCTACAAAAAAGAAAGTGTGCGCCTCTGACCTCCAACTTTTGAACAAGGCAGTTAGCAAGTGTTGATCAAGTTGAATACGGGCAGTCTTTAGTACCTTGTAGAAACCGCAACTATTGTCCTCCAAGTTTAACCTATGTAAAATTTGACTCGAACAATGTTCATTCCGCAATATCAATACACTTGTATCTGATGGTAGAATGTTCGCCATTAACCCTACATGTAATAAACAAACTTCAAATTTTCAATTTTGCCGAAAAAAATATTATCTTTTCATTAAATTATTAGTAAATATTTTAAATTGACAAAAATGAATCGTAGTTAGTTTCAAATTTCACGAGTATTTATTAATTATTTTAAATTGTATTCAAAAAAATAATTTAACATTTGTATTAATTAATTCTCATTTGCAAAATAATTGATGATTAGTTCCATTTTAAACTTTATATTTTATATTTTTGAAAATTCCTAAATCCATAAATATAATGTTAAATATTTTCAATTTCCCAAAATGTAATATGAAACATTTTTAATTTTTTTTAAAAAAGTTATCAATTAGCTTCAAATTATACCAATTAGTATTTCGAATTAATCTTAAAAATTCTCTATTTCAAAAACTTAAATATTCTCTATTAAATATTATTTAATTTCAACTTTTGCAAAATAATTAGTAATTACTTTCATATATAGAAATTCTATTAATAACTTTGAATTTTTAAGGTAATATTAATAGATTTCAATTTTGAAACACAATAATAATTATTTTTCGTTTTTAAAAATTATTATTAATTACTACAATATTAAATACCAAAATATTTATAATAATGAAATCATACTTCTTCTTTCCCAAATAATCATATATACAAAAATCATTCTATATACAATTTGTTAGTGTAAATTCATAACAACCACCCTAAATGGCTTTGAACAAAAATAAAATCATAAAAAATATTACTCTAAAAAACGAAATCAAATTAGCATAATCTAAACCATTCAAATTAATGTAAAAAATAAGACATGTAAATTACACCGACGAATTTACCTCTACGACTTTTTTCTTCAGATTCGACAAACAATTTCAGGAAGAAACGGGAAACGTATGGAGAAAACCACAAGGACATGGATTCACGATCGGGATTCTAGTCCAAAAAAATGGCTGAGGTATCTTGTACGTCATTTCTTATAATGTTGAATTCCAGGCAATGCAGGTATTTTATCTCAACTTGTGACTTATAATGTTGAATTCCAGGAGGTTTAGGGTGGCACAAAAGTAGAAGAGCTGGATTGAAAGGGGAAAAGTTAGGAACAAGAATAATCTGCCGTCCGGCAATTGCAACTTGGTAACCCTAGGTCAAAACAAGAACAATCTGCCCTCCATCGCCGTTGTTGTTTGAGACTGGAACTCAGAAGAGTTAGGACAGAAAATTGGAAAATCGGAAAAATGGCAGATTTAGGACACAAGAGGCGTAAAATTGGAAAAGGGGCTATAAACGAGGAAGAGGTGATGTAAATAAGAGAAAATTAGGGTTACACAACTTGAACTTGCGAATTCTGAACAACGCATTCAATTTGTCAAAATACCATGTACAAGTTGCAAATTCTGAAAAACGCATTCAGCTGTCAGTATTCGGCTATTCGCAATTTGAAGTTTCGAAATACGGTTTCGCAACTACTAAAAATGAAGTAATTGATAAAGTAACATAAAATACAAACACGACGAAAAAAATGGGGTACATACTGCCTTTACCTAATTTTTAAATGTGTTATGATTAAAATTATTTTTATTTTTTAAAAAATATTCATATATAAAAAATAATAAAGATAATAGTTTTAATTATTAGAATAATTGATAAATTAATTATTTCAATTATTTTACAATTGATTTATGAACCATCTCTGGAAGTCAATATTAAATTAGTCTGAGGATTATGTGAAGTTGAGAAAGCAATATAATGTGATACTTCACAACATAAAAAGAAAGAAAACTTCTACATGTTCATCCCCAAATTCAAGGGTTGACTGTCTTGCCCTGGTAGATAGGCTTGCTTCCAATATTAGCATAGAAACCCTGTTTTTTAGCAAATTCATCATAATTTTGTTTTTATTTTATATACATTAAAAAACTATGATTCAAAATATCATTATATAACTTTTTTAATTTGGCCACCTAAACTCAAAATTATGTATTTTTGTGTCAACTTTCAAATCATCACTATTTGAAGCAGTGTTTTTATACCGTCCGGTATGCACAATTTCGGGCGGCGCCAGTACAAAAATTGGTACTACCCAGTACATATGATTTCGGGTCGGGTCGACCCGGCTGGGCTCTGAAACATGAAATGAGTTCGGTGGAGATCTGGAGGGGTGCGTAAAAGAGGCACTGAAAATGGAGGAAATGGAATTGGGTTGTTTGGGATTTTGGGAACTTGGTCATGTTTTCCCGTTAAGGGTCCATAAAAGCTCGTATTTTAGCTTTCTTAAGTGAAAATGGAACAAGTTCTGGCAATGGAGGGGGTGTTTTTCCTAAACCAAATTTGTTCGAATCTTCACTTATGAGATTTCGAAGATTTCGGGATGAAATTGTCTTAGGAACTTATTGGATAATTTCATTGAGAGATGTGGACTTTGTGTCTCGTTTGGTATTGGTAGAACATAAGAAACATGGGTGCTGACCCTAAATTTTGTATTCAAAAATTTTTTTTTTTTTAAAACCCTAAACCGATCAGGTATACCGATCGTACCGGCTCGGTATAAAAACATTGATTTGAAGGAAACTACCTTCCATCCCTTAATCACTACTCTAACCCTATAATTGTTTTTTAATAGATTTTAAAGAACACAAATTTTTAATGAAATATATGACTTATTCAAGTTTCTATAATAATTATACTTAAATTAGATTTTTATTATAAACCAATTCTTTTAATAATATCATTAGATTTCCTTTCAACTACAAGCTACTGATTTGTTTGGTATACATTTTAAAATTCCAGTGTTGTAAGATATGGTAAAATAAAATGATCGTGATTTTTTAAGTATCTTTTGATATAATTATGGTATCATGATAGTGATTTTTGTAAAAGACTAATATATCATTTTATATTTAATAATGAAAACACAGTTGATGAGACCTTCGGATCCCGGTACCCCGAATTAGGTTAGACCCAAGTGACGAAAGCCGAACTTGAAGGCCCCAAATCCAACTTCCAACAAACGTTCGACCCGACAATGATAGATGGACCCGAGAGCCCACTTGATCTAAAATCCTCTACTCAGTGATCGGGGACCGAATACCAATAATACATATGGCCCATTGCTTCTGGGACCGATCAGATGGATCGGTCAAGACGGTTATAGCATACGTGTCTTGCTCTCCGGACTTAACCATACCTTCCACGCTTCGGTCCTGATCACGCAGACTATGCTTCAGTCCCATCCACGTTTTCCAGCATGTGAAAACAACATCCAACAACCTTGTCAGAGACTGTTACATGGCGTGGATTACACGTGATTCCAGCTCTATAAATACAAGGCTTGACGACGGAATTTACAGGATCTTTTGAACGCGCAAGAATCAGCCATTACTCTGCTATTTTCTCCTTAGTGCTTTCTTTTGCCTCGTCATTTTCATCAGCCTTCTTGTTTGTAATGACTGTTTATTTAAGGAATCGACTAAAAGTGTTTCCAGCTCTTAGTCAAGTGGTTTTTTTCCTTTTTCCAAAGGTTTTCCACTTTAAATTTGCCATGTCCAGTTCCTTGTGTATTCATAATCGTTTCCCCATAACAAATAAATTAAAATCGAATTCGTACTATAGTTAACCAGACGACTGTTGATACTCCTGATTTTTTAACCACAACAATTATTTATTTAGTTGTAAAAGTAAGGATAATATTGTAATTTCCAAATCGCGATATAGAGATAACTGATTTTAGTCACGACCATCAAATCGTGATTTTTTAACGATAATCACATCGTAATTATCCTTTTGTTTTATGTACCTTAACAAAATCACGATCTTATCAACTCAACACATCGCACTACTATTTTGATCGGAATTCCAAACAAACCCACTATCTTACCAATGTTAAGACAAGTCAAGAACGATTTGCAAATAGCTGCTCACAATCAACCTGGAACAACAAAATGAAGCACCAAAAAGAATCTTTTACTGTATGAAAAAATGAAGTTGCTGGATAAGCTTCTTCCTCTTTTTCNCCACCAAGGTCACAGCACATTTGAATGATTTGTATGGGATGCGGGAGACCAGCGCATTGTTGACATCTGTGATTTCCACCTCTGCTTCTGCTTCAGAAACGAAGTTCTGAGCTGTTTGTGCATTTTGCGTGTTTTTACATACTTTGGTTATGTGTCCAAAGAGCTTGCATTTGTCACAGAAGGCACTTGGTCGAAAGAAGCAGTCTTTCTCCCTGTGATTCGTCTTTTTGCAGTGTGGGCATGGGGGGAATTTGCCTGGGCCAAAGAAGGCGTTGTTTCTGGTTTATTGTGTTCTTTGTCCAGCTGGTGTTCCAACAGCAGCCAATGCAGCTTCTGTTCTTACTCGTGTATTGTCACTGGATATTTTTTCTTCTGCTCTTGAGTCCCATTTCAGCTCCAATGTGAGTAATTCATCGGCAAGTTCTTGAACCGTCATGTTTGAGGTTATGTCTCCATAAGTTGATTCCAAGGAGGAGATTTTATGGTCGTATTTTTCAGGCAAGGCGTCAAGAAGTCTTTCCATGATTTTCACTTCGTCGTACATTCCTCCAAGCAGTCTGATTTCCGCAACAATGTTCATGAGTTTACCTATGTGTGCAGCAGTTTTATCCGAGTTATTCATCTTCATCCTCTCTAATTGTCTTTTCAAGGCACTGACTTTTACGGCATTAGCCTTTGAGCTCCCTTGATAGCTTTCCAAGAGAGTATCCCAGAGTTCCTTGGCGCTTTCGCAGTTCATCACTCTGCTAAGAACTGACTTTTCAAGGCAGCCTTGTAGAGCAGCCAAAGCTTTATAGGATTTGGCCACTTGTTCAGCGTAGTGTTTTACTCGGGTTGCTCGTCGCGGATTTGGAGAGGGTGGCGGAGCTTCTTCTCCCAGTTCGACGTGTGTCCATAAATCTTGTGCTCGTAGATAGATTTCCATTTGTCTCGCCCAGAAGTGGAAGTTGTTTCCGTCGAAACGTGGTCCATTGTTTGATCTTTCGCCTTGCATTTGATTGTTGGTGCTCCAGATGGCGGCCTGCTGCTTCGATACCAGAATTTGTAGGAAAATGTTCGGAGTAATGGTGTTGTTTTATCAGTAGAAACAGCGGCAGTTATTAGCTTCTTGTTACGTTGTTGAATATTGTATGTTGATGAAGTTATGGCATTGAATATTAGGCTTGAATTGTGTTCTTCATTCAAGAAAAGAAACAGAATGGAACAGCGAAAAACAGCAAATTCAATAAACAACAGAGTTCAAACTTAATACATCAAACATAAGCTTAAACGGCAAAGTTTCAGAGGCAACACGCAACACACATACCCATTAAACATTAAATTGATGAAAGATAATCAAACAGAGCAATTCAGCGTCTCAGGTCTGCCCTTGGACTCTGATCACATCTTATGAGGATATTGGCAACATTTCATCAGAAAATCGGAAAATCGGAAAAATGGCAGATTTAGGACACAAGAGGCGAAAAATTGGAAAAGGGGCTATAAACGAGGAAGAGGTGATGTAAATAAGAGAAAATTAGGGTTACACAACTTGAACTTGCGAATTCTGAACAACGCATTCAATTTTTCAAAATACCATGTACCAGTTGCAAATTCTGAAAAACGCATTCAGCTGTCAGTATTCGGCTATTCGCAATTTGAAGTTTCGAAATACGGTTTCGCAACTACTAAAAATGAAGTAATTGATAAAGTAACATAAAATACAAACATGACGAAAAAAATGGAGTACATACTGTCTTTACCCAATTTTTAAATGTGTTATGATTAAAATTATTTTTATTTTTTAAAAAATATTCATATATAAAAAATAATAAAGATAATAGTTTTAATTATTAGAATAATTGATAAATTAATTATTTCAATTATTTTACAATTGATTTATGGACCATCTCTGGAAGTCAATATTAAATTAGTCTGAGGATTATGTTAAGTTGAGAAAGCAATAATGTGATACTTCACAACATAAAAAGAAAGAAAACTTCTACATGTTCATCCCCAAATTCAAGGGTTGACTGTCTTGCCCTGGTAGATTAGGCTTGCTTCCAATATTAGCATAGAAACCCTGTTTTTTAGCAAATTCATCATAATTTTGTTTTTATTTTATATACATTAAAAAACTATGATTCAAAATATCATTATATAACTTTTTAAATTTGGCCACCTAAACTCAAAATTAAGTATTTTTGTGTCAACTTTCAAATCATCACTATTTGAAGCAGTGTTTTTATACCGTCCGGTATGCATAATTTCGGGCGGCGCCAGTACAAAAATTGGTACTGCCCAGTACATATGATTTTGGGTCGGGTCGACCCGGCTGGGCCCTGAAACATGAAATGAGTTCTGTGGAGATCTGGAGGGGTGCGTAAAAGAGGCACTGAAAATGGAGGAAATGGAATGGGGTTGTTTGGGATTTTGGGAACTTGGTCATGTTTTCCCGTTAAGGGTCCATAAAAGCTCGTATTTTAGCTTTCTTAAGTGAAAATGGAACAAGTTCTCGCAATGGAGGGGGTGTTTTTCCTAAACCAGATTTGTTTGCATCTTCACTTATGAGATTTCGAAGATTTCGGGATGAAATTGTCTTAGGAACTTATTGGATAATTTCATTGAGAGATGTGGACTTTGTGTCTCGTTTGGTATTGGTAGAACATATTAAACAGGGATGCTGACCCTAAATTTTGTATTCTAAAATTTTTTTTTTTTAAAACCCTAAACCGATCAGGTATACCGATCGTATCGGCCCGGTATAAAAACATTGATTTGAAGGACACTACCTTTCATCCCTTAATCACTACTCTAACCCTATAATTGTTTTTTAATAGATTTTAAAGAACACAAATTTTTAATGAAATATATGACTTATTCAAGTTTCTATAATAATTATACTTAAATTAGATTTTTATTATAAACCAATTCTTTTAATAATATCATTAGATTTCCTTTCAACTACAAGCTACTGATTTGTTTGGTATACATTTTAAAATTCCAGTGTTGTAAGATATGATAAAATAAAATGATCGTGATTTTTTAAGTATCTTTTGATATAATTATGGTATCATGATAGTGATTTTTGTAAAAGACTAATATATCATTTTATATTTAATAATGAAAACACAGTTGATGAGACCTTCGGATCCCGGTACCCCGAATTAGGTTTGACCCAAGTGACGAAAGCCGAACTTGAAGGCCCCAGATCCAACTTCCAACAAACGTTCAACCCGACAATGATAGATGGACCCGAGAGCCCACTTGATCTAAAATCCTCTACTCAATGATCGGGGACCGAATACCAATAATGCATATGGCCCATTGCTTCTGGGACCGATCAGATGGATAGGTCAAGACGGTTATAGCATACGTGTCTTGCGCTCCGGACTCAACCACACCTTCCACGCTTCGGTCCTGATCACGCAGACTACGCTTCAGTCCCATCCACGTTTTCCAGCATGTGAAAACAACATCCAACAACTTTGTCAGAGACTGTTACATGACATGGATTACACGTGATTCCAGCTCTATAAATACAAGGTTGACGACGGAATTTACAGGATCTTTTGAACGCGCAAGAATCAGCCATTACTCTGCTGTTTTCTCCTTAGCGCTTTCTTTTGCCTCGTCATTTTCATCAGCCTTCTTGTTTATAATGACTGTTTATTAAAGGAATCGGCTAAAAGTGTTTCCAGCTCTTAATCAAGTGGTTTTTTCCCTTTTTCCAAAGGTTTTCCACTTTAAATTTGCCATGTCCAGTTCCTTGTGTATTCATAATCGTTTCCCCATAACAAATAAATTAAAATCGAGTTCGTACTATAGTTAACCAGACGACTATTGATACCCCTGATTTTTTAACCACAACAGTTATTTATTTAGTTGTAAAAGTAAGGATAATATTGTAATTTCCAAATCACGATATAGAGATAACTGATTTTAGTCACGACCATCAAATCGTGATTTTTTAACGATAATCACATCGTAATTATCCTTTTGTTTTATGTACCTTAACAAAATCACGATCTTATCAACTCACCACATCGCACTACTATTTTGATCGGAATTCCAAACAAACCCACTATCTTACCAATGTTAAGACAAGTCAAGAACCATTTGCAAATAGCTGCTCACAATCAACCTGGAACAACAAAATGAAGCACCAAAAAGAATCTTTTACTGTATGAAAAAATGAAGTTGCTGGATAAGCTTCTTCCTCTTTTTCTCCAGCCATAAGTTAATAAAATAAGATAAAAATTAACCTCATTTTTTACCGGTATTGCCTACTAAATCAGCTCCACTAACATATCTAGCAAAAAAGGATATGAAACGGAATGGAGCTCCAATCAATGGAGCCTCTGTGAGAGGGACTTCATTCTTCATTCCCCCTTCCCATTCACTTTTCTGGACTTCACCTTCTTTCGATGGTACCCGAGCAATATTATCCTCATCAACCTCTTGTATTTCATTTGAGTTGCAAAACTTATCATTTGAATGCTTAATATCCTCGTCTTCTAGCAGTACATCTTCAAGAGACTGGGTACTGGTCGAGAAAGGTATAACTTTGCTATCTTCAGATACATGGCCTCCAACTGATGAACCATCATGTGTATCGTAGTCAATTGGCTGATTGACGTTAGCTTCACGGCATACCTGAAATATGATCCATTCATCATCATATGTTTCAATACACTGATCTGATTCGGCTGCCGATTCCAAACCTTTTCTCTATTTTCAGAGCTGTTCTGAAATTTTGCATCTGAGGATTGTATCTTGTGGTCCAGATCAACATCTTCACATGTCTAATTCAAAAAAAACACAACAGGGTGATGCCAAGCATATCCTTTCATTATACGACAAAATGGTCGTTTTAAAAATGTTGCAAGTTACCATATTTTTATGCACAACAGAGTTTTGAAAAACAGCAGAGCCTTCAAGGACTTTTATCTTCGATTCTAGACTGGAAATAATTCCAGTTAACTGTTGCTTTACTTCTATGAGATTATCCCTTGAATGCTCCAACCCAATCACCTGCCAGATATCTGATTTTGAGTTGCAGTATCAGACATAAATATGCTTCATATAATATAGCATACTTGCAGCAATTTCTAAGGAAGTATGCCTACGAACGATAAGGGGGTCAAAGAAAAAAAATCCCTAGATTTTGTACCTTTGCTAATAATATTGTGTTATGGTTTGTCAGGTCAGCTATTGACACCTTGTCTGAGTTCTGTCACGTTGCAATGACACAGTCAATATTAGAGATCGATGCATCATTGAACCGAAATACAAGGGGTACATAATGTGAGGAATAAAATTTTCATTAGCCAACATTACCGATTTTTGCTGGTGAACATCTATTTCCCTTTGTAATTGCTGAATTGTATGTTCAAGAATACCCTATAAAAAATTAGAAAACTATCAGTTTCATCAACAAGACAAAAAAATACATGATTCCATTATCCTACGCCAGTCCCACCTGTTTCAGAATTAATGCATCTGTTTCCCTATTCAACTTTATAACAGTCTCATTAAGAGAGGCCTGCACGGAAACTATTATCATGTATTAATAATGTTCTCATATTTATAGTTGAGGACCC
Source organism: Utricularia reniformis (assembly GCA_009725065.1). NCBI lineage: Eukaryota > Viridiplantae > Streptophyta > Magnoliopsida > Lamiales > Lentibulariaceae > Utricularia > Utricularia reniformis. The sequence goes on from RWGZ01000455.1 coordinate 509,517, forward strand.
GGCACCCTGTAACGGATGAGACCCAATAACGATTGGACCGATCCAAATGGTGGAAGCGAACTCGTGCAGCTCATTTATACACCTAACGAAAAACGGCCCGATGTTCCACGAGAGGACCGAAAATAACCTTGACGAAATAAAGCGTTCTCTGGTAACTGGCTCCGTGGTTCGGTCCAAACGGTTACAAACCCGCGCTTTCGACGCTTCGGGCCTTCACACGTTTACCACGCCTCGGGCCCGTTCACGCAAATCACGCATCGGTCCCAGCCTCGTTTTACATCGCGCGACAACAACCTCTAACAAATTTGTCAGAGGCGGTTACAGAACGTGATTTACACACGCCACTATCTCTATAAATACAGAGCGTGGCGACGGAAATATAAGGACCTTTTGGACGCATAAGAACATGTCGTTACCCTGCCGGAGTTCTTATTGCTTTCTTATTCCTTATCATTTTCATTAAACCTCTGCTGTATTTTGTATGAATCGTTTGATTAGTGAACAGGTTAGGAGTGTAATTCGCTCTTAGTCAAGTGATTTTTTCCTCAATTCCTAGGGTTTCCACTATAAATCATCGTGTCTCTTTATTGTTTCTAGTTTTACTCGTATTCCCCGTAAAAAACAAATCAAAACCGAATTCGTTGGCTGACGAATCGGGTGACTGTTGGTACCCCTAAAAAGGGACCATAACAATAGTGTAAATAAAAAATATAAGAGGTATATTGCATCCATACATCTATAAAGGTAAAAATCAATTGTTATTTCTACCTCTCTTTCGATGAATGCATTCTTTTCATCATATAGTTGTTGGATTTCCTCTTTATGGGCAGTCTGCACGGGCATAATATTGTCAGCTCCTTTGGAAGAAAAAAACCATAAGCAAACATCAAAGGAAAGTGGAGAATATCATACCTCTTTTTTATGAAAATCATCCTTCTCCTTCAATAACTGGTTGATTCTTGCTTCAAGCAAAGCCTGCAAATGCACACATTCATTTTTACTGTATCCTTTTCATCGTGATTTTTTTATGCATAATGACTGTAAATTGCATAACAAAAAAGAAGGTAAGAAGATTGAATGAAGGACAAGTTTGTCTAACCTCTCTATCAAGCCAATTTTGTGCTTCATTTTTGGGTAATTCTTTCTGCAAACATTTTCAAATAAAAAAGTCAGAAGAACCATAAAAATTACAAACACAGACAAGAAACACAGAAGAAAAAACATAAAATACTTTTTCAGTTCCATTAGGATGATGCCCATCCCAACCCGCGTCACTGTTCACTGACACCTTACTATCACTATCTTGTCCAGATTGGCTTAGAGCCATAGGATTCAATTCCTTCTCATCAACGGTCACATTTTCAACTGGTCTATTAGCATTCTTGTTCTTCCTTTTTTTGTTATTTTTCTTCTTCTTATTGTCATCCATGTGTAATCAAAATAAACGAAAGATTACAATCTAATCTGCAACAAGAAGGCATCACAGAAAAAGCCAAAGTTACCCCACTAACACAGATCCGTATGAATGTAGATTATCGGATATAGAATTAATTCCAAAACGATTACCAAATAGCGAGTGAAAAATAGAAGTAAACATTCAGTTCAAATCCGCAACAAAAAATACCATCACAGAATCCGATTTTCACCAAAAATATAAAAATGTCAATTTTTAACAAACGCAAAGCAAGAAATGGCAAAAAAAGGAAATCACAGAAAATCAATCAAGAACGAACCACAATCAAAAGCAGCATTCAAGTGAAGATATCCAAGGATTTCTACCGCGAAATAGAAGAAGCTGAAGCGCGATCCAGAGCCATCAGGTAACCGATCTGGAGAACCCCCGCGTTGCGTTTAATTTGTAGGAGCGGCGCAGTCTTAATTTGTACCACTAAAATATAAATATTTTGTGAAAAATAAGGAGGTGTCCGACACAGCTAAAAAAAAAGCCGTGTCCTTTGACTTCGTTTCTTGATAGAGCTTTTCATTCTCTGCTAATTTCTCTCCAGTCCATAGGTTAATCAATGTGTCTTGACACTTCTATTAGCATTGAGCACATGTGATTACCGATCACCCGGTTGAGAAGATGATCAACCGAGGGAATGCCCATGTCTCAGTCATTGGACATCATGGATTTGTGTACAAATGAGTCTAAGTGAAGATTGTTGTTGGTCTTGGTATTAATCATATAATTTGAACAAGTTATCCTACAAGTTACCATTGAATTGGTGTTAAAGACTAGGCTAAACAGAATCACATTGAATTGGTATTTGGATAGAATAAACAATATAGAATGAGTGATCTTGAGCACAACAAAGTGGGAGTCGATGATCAACTTGGTGAATCTGAAATCAAAATATCAAATAAGGTGACAATGAATCAAATTCAAAACATCAAACAAAACAAATAACTTAGAAGGTAACAAGTCCAATGATGTGAACTAAGAGGAACCAATCCAAATACGACCTCCTAGATGGATGCATAACTATGTCTCTAGTGAGGGGCTTACTGATGATGGCGAGGCTCACATAGATCTATTCTCCGACGATCCGACCACTTTTGAGGAAACGATAAAATCAAAAAAATGTTGTGTCTACAAACAAAGAGATGCCAACTATTGCAAGGAATCATACATGGACTCTTGTTAAATTACTAATGGAGCAAATAAAATTAGATTGAAGTGGGTTTTGAAAACGAAGTACAATGAGAATGGACATATCGATTAGTACATGGAATGTCTAGTCGCAAAAAGATACACAGAACAACTTGGAATTGATTACACATAGGTCTATGCACCCGTGGCAATAATAGATGCCGTGAGAGAAATCTGAGCTATTTATGCCAATTAGATGTCAAATTGGCAGTCCTTCATAGGGAATTAAATGAGGATATTTTCGTTGAACAACAAAAAATATATGAAAATACTGACAAACCACACTTTGTATACAAATTTCATAAGACACTGTAGGGATAAAAACAAGCCCCACAAGCTTGGTTCACACGCCTCGAAACACACACTTAAGAAGAAGGACTTCAAAGATGTGTAGGGAAGAAACTCTATTTGTCAAACGAAACCAACAAGGCGATCAACTCATTGTAAGTGTTTATGTAGATTATTTACTTGTTACTTAAGATCTATGTTTAGAGAATTACACATGACTAACTTAGGTAAGTTGAATTATTTTCTATGAATTGAAATTTTGCAACTATCTAGTGCCATCTTCATTTGTCAATAGAAAAATGCAGCTAAAATCTTACAACGGTTTAAAATTTATACATGTACGTCAATTGGGACATCTGTTGCGCCTAAAAGTCAGTTAAGTAAGAATGAAAAATGGGCAGCATTATATGATGACAACAAGTTAAAACAACTAGTTGGTTGGTTTGATGTGTTTTACCACTACACGACCTGATTTGGCATTTGTGGTTCCGTATATCAATAGTTTTATGAATCATTCCATGTCACCTCATTGACATGTTGCAATGAGGATTCTAAGATATGCTCAAGGGACTCAACCATATGGAATTTATTACATGAAAGGCATTGGTGGAAAATTTTGGCATTCACGGACATTGATTACGCTTGAAATCGAGATTATATGAGGTGCACATTTGGATATGCTTTCTTATTTAGCTCGGGTGCTATCTCAAGTGGTTAGAAAGAATAACCAATTATCACTAAATCAAGCACTAAAGTTGAGTTTGTAGCAACATTAGTATGTGTATGTCAAGAGATATAGATAAAAAGATTTTTGAAAAAATTAGATTTAAAAACTAAACAAACTCAATTTACTGTGACAATTTTTCTACAACTAATCTTTCAAAGAACCATGTACTTCATGAAAAGAAGCAAGCACATAGATGCGAGAATTCATTTCCTACGAAATCTTATGAAGGATGACTCTCTTGAACTAATTCGTTGAGACATTGTTGATCAAATAACTGATATCATGACTAAGACTTTGATGTATGATTCATTTCTGAATTTACAAAATATGTAAGGTATTTGTGATACCTATGATTCAAACTAAACGCATAGTTTAGTTTAGGGGAAATTTTTTTTTGCTGGTTTTAGTCATGCTCTGCCGATAAGCAGAGCAGAAATTGTCGATCAAGAGAGTAAGAGGTTTTCGATCGATAAAGTAGGAGCTTTCCATGGGTGGAGTAGGTGTAAAGACCCATCTTTTCGCTTGCACGATATTGTCTACTTTGGACTACACTTACCATAATGACANATGTGTAGTGTGTGTGAAGTTTTCTTTAATAGATTGTGACCGCTTTACAGATTTTGTAGGTGACGCAGGTGAGATATGATAGGGATGGGAAAGGAGGTCGTCGGTTGTCCGGTGATAGAGTCCGGTCCTTCGGAGAACACTCTAAATTATGCTGTCGAACTTTAATGTTTCGTACTATGTTTTAAATTTGCTTTCGAATATTTCCGTTTTAATTATCATGTTTTAACAAACCGACTAGGCCCAAATTAGGGTCGTTACATTAGAACTGGAAAGTTAAGCGTGCTCACCCTGGAGCAATTCAGGGATGGGTGACCCACTAGGAAGTGTGGTAGCTAGGGAAAAAGTAAAGCCGTGAGGACTAGGTGGGTGTCATTCGGGTCAGCCTAGTCCAAAGCGGACAATATCGTGCAAGCGGAAAGGCGGGTCGTTACATTTGTGATACCTATGATTCAAACTAAACGCATAGTTTAGTTTAGGGGAAATTTTTTTTTGCTGGTTTTAGTCATGCTCTGCCGATAAGAAGAGCAGAAATTGTCGACCAAGAGAGTAAGAGGTTTTCGATCGATAAAGTAGGAGCTTTCCATGGGTGGAGTAGGTGTAAAGACCCATCTTTTCGCTTGCACGATATTGTCTACTTTGGACTACACTTACCATAATGACATCCACCTATTCCTCACAGCTTAACTTTTTCTCTAGCACCCAAACTTCCCAGTGGATCACCCATCCTTGAATTACTCCAGGATGTGCACGTTTAACTTTCCAGTTCTAACGTTTTCATTATCACTTTGCTAGGGAAAATGCCTCGTGCAATGAAAAACGAATCATTATACTTAACATACGATGGTTCCCCGTCTATAGCTGTTTTAGGGATTCGCCTAAGGTGACCTCTCGCACCCCTGAGGATCCTTACATTCACCCATCCTTATGAACTCACTGTCCTCGCTGAGGTTTGCCCCAACACACCGACTATAACCCGCGTTTTGCTCTGATACCATTTGTAACGACCCTAATTTGGGTCTAGATGAATTTGTAAAATCATACTAAATAAAACATTAAGTTCAAAACGTAGATTTAAAACATAGTTCAGAATGTATCCGAGTTTAACGACATAATCTAAAAAGGGTTCCAAAAGACCGGACTCTAGCACCGGACAATCGACGACCTCCTTCTCATGCCCTCCTCATACCTCGTTCTCGTCACCTACAAAATCTGTAAAGCGGTCACAATTTATTAAAGAAAACTTCATACATTCTACTTACCATTTCATTTCTTAAAGACAAAACGTAAACGCATATATAAACCATTTCTTTTATTCGTGTACTTATTTTCCTTCTATTGTTACTTCCCCTCTTATCTTCCTTTCCTTTTCTTTCCATTTAGACCTTACTGTGGCCGAGTGTAACATGTTCGGTACATGTCCCGCCCAAGCTAAACATTAGCTGTTGGTTGACTCGACGAGCCGTATGCTTCCATTCCCGGGTGAGTTCTTAGGCGCTACCATTTTTCTCACTCGGATCCGTTCGGCCCTTTCGTACGTATCTTTCCATTCTACTTACCATTTCATTTCTTAAAGACAAAACATAATCGCATATATAAACGGTATCTTTTATTCGTGTACTTATTTTCCTTCTATCGTTACTTCCCATCTTATCTTCATTTCCTTTTCTTTCCATTTAGACCTTATTGTGGCCGAGTGTAACATGCTCGGTACATGACCCGCCCAAGCCAAGCATTAGCTGTTGGTTGACTCGACGAGCCGTATGCTTCCCTTCCCCGAGTGAGTACTTAGGCGCTACCCCTTTTCTCACTTGGATCCGTTCGGCCCTTTCGTACGTATCTTTCCATTCTGGAACTTATCGTTTCCTTCATCATGCATGCCCTTCCTTTGGCGAATCGTGTACTAAGCACGATGCCGGGTTCGGTCGGACGGTCCATCCTCTTTCACCCCAAGTCTTATTAACATTCATCTCATTCATTGGTGTCTTTTACTTTCATTCTTATTAACCCTTCCCGTTTCCTACGTCGGAACCTTCCCTTACTACATTGTGTTAACTCCGCTTACCTATCGCTTTCACATGTTATGATCTCTTCGATGTGTCACTGCATTCGTAACACATCTTAGTACCCGGTTTTGGATGTTATTATCTTATTATGAACTATTTGGTTACCGTAGACCCTAAGTATCCGTCTTCTTTCATGATCCGATGTCAAAACGCGACGAAAACACCCTAAATTGATTTTTCCGCGGTGAATTGATATGTTCCTCGAAATCCGCAATGCATTGGGGTTTGGGTTTAGGATTTCACGGTGAATTATGCACTTCTGAAAATCCGCGATGAATTTGTGGTTTAAGGTATATCCGCGATAAATTTTAGGGTCAGAAATCCACGGTGAATTTGAGGTTGAAAATCTGTGATGAATTTGGTGTTTGGGGGTTTCCGAGATGAATTCTCTTGCTAAATTTCCGCGGTGAATTTCCTTGCCAATGTGACTTTGTAATGAATCTGCAATGAATTCGTATTTTAGGGTTTTCTATGACTTTTGCGTACCAATGTGACAAATGACTTGATTTTGTGATATTCCACCCCTATTTATAAACATTTTTACTCCTTAATTTACATTTTGACCCCTCATTGCTTTTATTTTGATCCATCCTTTATCTTTTGTCTAACTTTTCTCAATTTTCGTTTCTTTTTCCTCCTTTCATTCCCGTATACCTCGTTATTCCACATCTAGACATTATCGCTATATATTTCCTATTGTTCTAACATACATTTTTCTGGGCTATTACATCAATGTAACGACCCGCCTTACCGCTTATACGATATTGTCCGCTTTAGACTAGGCTGACTCTAATGACACCCACCTAGTCCTCACGGCTTTACTTTTTTCCTAGCTCCCACGCTTCCCAGTGGATCACACATCCCTGAATTATTCCAGGGTGAGCACACTTAGCTTTCCAATTCTAAAGCTTTCCTTGCCACTTTACTAGGGAAAATGACTCGTGCAATGGAAGACGAATCATTATACTTAACCTACGATCGTTCCCCATCTATAGCCGATGTAGGGATTTGCCTAAGGTGACCTCTCGCACCCCCAAGGGGTACATACATTCACCCATTCTTATGGATTATGCGTCCTCGCTGAGGTTTGCTCCAACACACCAACTATAACCCGGGTCTTGGTCTGATACAAAATGTAACAACCCATCTTCCCGCTTGTACAATATTGTCATCTTTGAATTAGGATGACCCTAATGACACCCACCTAGTCCTCAAGGCTTTACTTTATCCCTAGCCCCACACTTCCCAGTGGGTCATTCATCCCTGAAATACTCTAGGGTGAGAGCACGCTTAACTTTCAAGTTCTAAGGTTTACCTTGCCACTTTGCTAGGGAAAAGACATTGTGCAATGAAAGGTGAATCATTATACTTAACATACGATTGTTCCCCGTCTATAGCCGATGTAGGAATTCGCCTAAGGTGACCTCTCGCACCTCCGAGGGGTCATTACATTCACCCCTCCTTATGGACTCAGCGTTCTCGCTGAGGTTTGCCCCACACATCGACTATAACTCGAGTCCTGCTCTAATACCAAATGTAATGATCCATCTTACATCATGCACGATATTGTCCGCTTTGGACTAGGCTGACCCTAATGACATCCACCTAGTCCTCACGACTTTACTTTTTCCCTAGCCCCACACTTTCTATTGGGTCACCCATTTCAGAATTTCTCCAGGTTAGCATGCTTAACTTTCCAGTTCTAACGTTTACCTTGCCACTTTGCTAGGGAAAATGTCTCGTGCAATGGAAGACGAATCATTATACTTAACATACGATCGTTCTCTGTCTATAGCCTATGTTGGGATTCGCCTAAGGTGACCTCTCTCGCACCCCCGAGGGGTCCTTACATCACCACTCCTTATGGACTCAGCGTCCTCGCTGAGGTTTACCCCACACATCGACTATAACCTGGGTCCTGCTGCGATTCCAAATGTAATGACCCGCCTTGCCAAATGGTATCAGAGACCAACACCACCACTAAACCGGTAGTGGTGCGGTCCTACGTAGAGAGGTCTAGGAGTTCATAGGAGGGAAATCGACCATAGGAAGGGATGGGTATAGGGTATAGCATATGGTATGAGTAAATATATAGGTAATGAAAACTTAATGTAGGGATGGCTCCAAGAACAAGAGCGAACGGAAACCGTGAGGAGGATAAAAATGCATAAGAACAGGTGACGGCGATCGAAACCCTGGCTTCGGACTCATTGACGTGCCTCACGTTTAGCCATGTTAGTCTCAGGGACCTGTTCCAAACCATGGCAAGTTCCCTCGTTAGTGCAATGAGGCAGGGTCAAACATAGAGGGGAAATTCTGTGCAGATTGAACAAGCGACTAGGCCTGAGAGAGGTAGAATGTACTACAATGAAGCATTAAAGAAGGTTGGAATGATCAGTTTCACGGGAGATAAGATGGGAGATGTGGAAGCGTGGATAATCCACCTGGAATAGAAGTTCAAACTAATTGAATCCCCATAAGAACTAAGGGCAGGATTGACATCACTATGGTTCGACGGTAGCACTGCACGATGGTGGAGAAGAGTGTCGGCCTCACTACTGAAGGATGGACCCCTCTCTTGGGAGAAGTTTAAGAATGTGTTCTTGAATTATTACGCACCAAAAAGGCTGAAGAAGGACAAGAGGGTTGAATTCGATAAATTAACTCAAGGGAATCGCACAGTAATAGAGTATATGCAGGAGTTCATAGAACTGGGCAGATACGCCCTCGAGATTATGGGGAGTGAGCAGAAAAGTTGCATCGTTTTACGGAAGGACTGAATGAAAGGGTGAAACTAACTATGTACGGTCGCGACGACGAGGAATTTTCATGTTTAGTGGCAGCTGCGGTCCGAGTAGACGGAGGGATCCGAACGATGGATAATGAATGCATCAAGGGCACCATGAGGACCGAAGTTCGGGGACGGGGGGAATGGAAAGGAAAGGCTAGTACAGAAAGTTTTGGGTCTGCATAGAGACCCCCAATCCGGACTCTATGCGCTAAATACGATAGGAATCACTTCGGGGAATGTCGGGCAGGGACTAACATTTGTTTTAATTACGGCCAGGATGGGCACTTCGCTTGAGAATGCACAAAGAAGAGGAAGATCGAAGCTGGGGCCACCGAGAGCAAGACAAGGGAAAGGATCACTAGAATGCACGAGTGTTCGAAGTAAACAAATAGCAGGCCTTGGAGCCCGAGGACGTCGTGGCAGGTACACTACTTATTAATGGCTTTACAGCTTTCGTATTATTTGATTGCGGGGCGACACATTCGTTTGTGTCGGAGAAGTTAGCGAAACGATTTGGTATAAAGGGAAGTAACGCTAAAATCAAGGTAAAAACATTGGGATCCGAAGCCTTAGAGGCAAACAAAATCTATAAGGGATGTGTCGTAGAAGTAGACACAGTACGAACGGAGGCGGATTTGATTGAATTGGGAGACATGAGGTCCGATGCTATACTAGAGATGGATTGGTTATCTAAATACGATGCACAAGTAAGATGTCGAGAACGTACGAACACTTTAGTACACCGCAAGATGGGAAAAGAGACTTGGTTGGGAAGCCGATTATGGAAGGGGAGGAGGAGCATAATGACCAGTCGAGTTGGTTAGCATTAGCCACCACCGAAGAAGAGGGGTTGCCAATGGAGGCAGTCCCGGTAATTTGTGAATATAGTGACGTATTCCCCAAGGAACTACTGGGCCAAACACCCCAAAGAGAAGTGGAGATGGAGATAGAATTGCTCCCCGGAACCCAACCAATCTCAAAAGCCCCATACCGAATGGCGCCAAGAGAGATGCAAGAACTGAAGAAACATATCGAATCACTACTAGAAAAGGGCTTCCTTAGGCCGAGCAACTCCCCTTGGGGGGCACCGGTGCTATTTGTTAGAAGAACACCGGCGAGTTAAGATTGTGCTACGATTACAGAGAGTTAAACCAGGTCACGATAAAGAACATGTACCCGCTACCGAGGATCGGCGACCTATTTGATCAATTACAGGGCGCAGAAGTGTTCTCAATGTTGGACTTGAGTTCGGGATAGCATCAAGTCCGAGTGAGGGAAGGGGATATTCCAAAAACGACCATTCGAACGAGATTAGGCCATTACGAATGTACAGTCGTACCATTCGGATTGATTAAAGCCCCAACAATTTTCATGGATTTGATGAATCTAGTGTTTTGCTAGTACCTCGACAAGTTCGTGGTTGGATTCATCAACGATATCCTAGTTTACTCACGAAACCGGGAGGAATACGAGCGACATTTGAGAATAGTATTACAAACCCTCATACAAGAAAAATTGTATGCTAAGTATAGCAAATGTAAATTCTGGATGGACAGTATAGCTTTTCTAGGACACGTGATATCAACAAGAAGGGTAACGGTGGATCCAACGAAGGTAGAAGCAGTAATGAATTGGCTAAGGCCGACAAACGCTAGAGAAGTCAGAAGTTTCCTAGGATTAGTGGGGTATTATCGAAAATTTATCGAAGGATTTGCAAGGATAGCAAAGCCGTTGACAAACTTGACCAGGAAGGAGATAAAGTATACTTGGGATGAGAAGTGTGAAGAGTGTTTTAAATGCCTTAAAATGAAGTTGACATCGGCATCAATATTGGTGTTACCCACACCGGGGCACGACTTCACTGTATACAGTGAAGCCTCAAAGGAAGGACTCGAATGTGTACTAATGCAAGGTGGAAATGTCATAGCATACGCATCCCATCAATTGAAAGTGCACGAATTGAGCTATTCGACCCACGATTTGGAATTGGTAGCGGTTGTATTCGCGCTCAAGATATGGAGGCACTATTTGTATGGTGTTAAGTGCTAGATATTCATCTAGTACAAGAGTTTGAAGTACCTATTGACCCAGAAAGAGCTGAGCATGAGACAACGGAGGTGGCTGGAACTAATAAAAGACTACGATTTTAATATTTAGTACCACCCCGGAAAAGCGAACCAAGTGGTTGACGCATTAAGTAGGAAAACTCATGGCCTGTTGGAAAACACACTGATAAGAGAAATGGAGAATCTATAGCTCGAAGTGGTAGAGTCAACCACAGCCGTATTAGGGACTGTTACTGCGAAGCCAAGGATACTAGATGCGGTACTCGAGGCCCAGAAATTGGACATCGAGAAACCCGTAACACGAAAAGAGGGAACAAATATCAAGAAACCAGAGATAAGCCAAGGTGCCGACGGGCTAATCAGAATAGATGAACGTGTATGGGTACCCAATAAAGCAGAGCTGAGGAAAAGGATCATGGCAGAGGTACATAGTTCGGCTCTCTCAATCCACCCATGAAGTACCAAAATGTATCGAGACCTGAAAACTCATTGGTGGTGGAATGGAATGAAAAACAAAATCATAAACTTTGTGGCCAAATGTGACAATTGCCAACAAGTCAAAGCCGAACACCAACGCCCATGGGGTGAGTTACAACCATTGGAAATCTCGGAGTGGAAATGGGACAGTATCAACATGGATTTCGTGGTATGATTACCCAGGAGCCCACGGAAAAAAGACGCGATATGTGTGGTGGTCGATCGCCTAACGAAAGCATCACACATCTTAGCAGTCAAGACGACAGATGGAGTGGATAGACTAGCCAAAATATGTTCGGATAACATGGTAAAGTTGCATGGGATTCCAAGGAATATTGTATCAGACAGAGATCCAAGATTTACCTCTAGGTTTTGGCATAGCTTACAGAAGTCACTAGAAACCAGTTAAGCATGAATATAGCCTATCACCCCTAGACGGATGGTCAGACCGTGAAGTTTGGGAAAATTTCCTACCATTAGTGGAATTCGCATATAATAACAGTTTCCAGAGCAGCATCGGCATGGCACCATACTACGCCTTGTACGGGAGAAAGTGTAGAACCCCACTATGTTGGGATGAGGTCGAGGAGAGAAAGGCCACGGGCATAGAATTACTGGAAATCACCATAGAGAAAGTAGTTGTAATACGAAGGAATATGAAGAGGCACATGACCGGTACAAAAGTTGGGCAGACGCAAAAAGAAGACCCCTAGAGCTAGAAGTAGGAGATCATGCTTATCTAAATGTATCACCGATGAATGGAATGCTACAGACCACAAGGACGGGGAAACTAAGCCCCCCGATACATCGGACCATACGAGGTGGAGCGGAAGATCGGGAACCTAGCATATCAGTTTAAGCTCCTAGAAGAGATGATGGTGATACACAACGTGTTCCAGATATCCCAACTAAGGAAGAGTTTGACTGAATGAATCTAAGAATGTGCAGGGGAACCCATAGAGATAACCCCGGAATTGACATACGAGGAAGTGTTAGTGAAAATCCTAGGATGAGAAGAAAGAAAGCTCAGGAGCAAACTAATCCCTATGGTAAAAGTACAATGGTCCAATCAGGGGAAAGGGAAACCACATGGGAAACAGAACGAGAAATTAGATAAAGAGCACCAGAGTTAATGGGAGATTAGTACGCTCAAGTTTCGGGACGAAACTCAAATTAAGAGGTGAATGATGCAATAGCCAGGAAAAATGTATGTTAGAACAATAGAAAAATATAGCGGTAATGTCTATATGAGGAATAACGAGGTATACGGGAATGAAAGGAGGAAAAAGAAATGAAAAGGGAGAAAAGTTAGACAAAAGATAAATGATTGGTCAAAATGTAAATTAAGGGAGTACAAATATCTATAAATAGGGGTAAAATGACCCAAAATAAAGTCATTTATCACATTGGTACGGAAAAGTCACGAAAAACTCTAAAACATGAATTCATTGCGGATTTTCAGAGTTCAAATTCATCGCGGAAATTTGGCAAGGAAATTCATTGTCAAAATTTGGCGAGAGAATTCATCGCGGAAAAACCTAAACACCAAGTTCATTGCGGAAACCCCCAAACCCAAATTCATAGTTGATTTTGAAACCTCAAATTAATCGTGGATTTCTGACCTTAAAATTCATCGCGGATTTACCCTAAACTACAAATTCATCACGGATTAGTCATGCAATCATCTCACCTTACCGTTATTTATCAAACACTATTCCAAACATGCTCAATTAGTCAAGCCTTGTAATGCACTATTGATCCATCAGACCTACGCTTGATCAGATAACCTACTTGCTTTCTAGTGCATGTTTTCCTACTAGATGAGATTGTACATCCATGTTTTGTTTTTAGGTCAATCTCATTTTTCATACTATCTCTCTAGTGAGGATTTTTTACCTCATCCGAATAATTGTTGGGTTTTATTGGTTCATGGATAATGATGAGCAAAATTTTTCATGTCATGCAAAGAATTTTTCATATGTCATACATAATTTTTCATGTCATATAGAGGTTCCCAGAGATGGGATTTGTACATACCACAAAGCCGAACATAACTAGATGAGAACGGGGTAGCGCCCGGGTCTCTACCCTTGGAAAGGAAACATATATTCTCGTCGAGTCAGCCAACAGCTAACGGCCGAGTTGGGCAAGACATGTCACCGGGCATGTAAAAGCGTACTACAGTAGAAACTAAAAAGAAATAGGAAGGGAGGAACGGAAAAGATAATGAATGAGAGAAAGAAAAAGGGAAAAATAAAAGATAAGCAACAAAGAATAAATCCAGAAAGAAACGAGATTTACTTTTGAAATTGAGAAGTTTCATTTAATAGATTGTGACCGCTTTACAGATATTGTAGGTAACAAAACAGATGAGTAGACTGGAATGACAGAGGTCGTCGGTCACCCACTCTTCAAGTTGTTATGTCGTTTTAAATTATGTAGATAAGGGTGTGGCCAAATTTGTGTTCGTTCGTTTTTATGTTTCCTAATTAGATTTAAAAGTGAATTTTTTCTTTAAATCATGTTAACGCGGTTTAAACCGGCTATCCCGGATTTACGGGCGATACACTCACCCTGCATTGTCTAACCATAGAAGCTAGTAGTTCCCCTATATTCCGATATGCCATCTGATCGACCATACACGAATCCTTTTCCAACCGATCAAAGTTGCTATCACCGATCTCCTCATCGGTTGATTTTCTCGAAGGCCTCTATGACCGATCCACCTTAACCGGTGTTCCACTCACACTCGACAATGCAGATTTCACCGTATCTTCGCCATTGTGTCGATTTCAAACGTGTTCTTGTTTAGCCTTGCCCCTTCAGTCTCCTTTGTTCCTTTGACAAGCATATCATCGATCGGTATTGTTTGTTGTGATACCCGATCGACCCGCCATGCTGCCGATCCCAACATAGACACTTCCAGACTTAACTCCCTTAACCACGATCAATGATCCCTTCGACACTTTGCAACATCCACCTCCAAAAGTCGTTCGATACCCCTTTGCGTCAAACTGGCTCATCGAAATCAAATTCTTCTTTAGACTGGGAATATAAATTACATCATCTAACAACCAATTGTGACCATTATAAGCGATCGGTATGTCTCCCTGACAGGTAATTTTCATCGCTTTCCCTTCTGGCAAATAGACATTTCCATGATTTTCGCCTGCAAAATTAACGAATATACTTTTATCGGATGAAATGTGAAACGATGCTCCCGATTCAAATACCCATGAATTGATTGGACTCTCAATGCACACAACTTGTACATCGTCCGTCTCGGCAACCGACGTTGATCCATCCATTTTTCCCCTTGCACTCTCGCTTATAGTGCCCCATCTTTCCGCAATTCCTACACTCCCGTTCGCCAAGTGACTTAGACTTCCCTCGAAAATTTCCCTTCAACGGATCATCCAGATCTTCATCGACATCATGTCCTCTCTTACCCCATCGGTTATTATATCGATCCGACTCTGTTGCCAAAGCAGCAGGGTCATTGCATTTTCTCAATGATCAACCGATCCAGGAAGTCGATAAACTTTAACTTACACAGTTGGCTACTAATCACGTCGACCGTGGTCCTCGAACTCTCCAACAATTTTCCAAGAAAAAGGACGGCCAATTGTTCATCCTTTATTTCGTGCTCCATCGATGCAAGTTGTTCAGTAAGATTATTGAACTCGTTCAAGTGTTTTGAAACAGAACCACATTCGGTCATCTTCAAGGTGTAAAGTTTCTTTGCAAGGTACACTAAATTTGTTGGCTTTGCGTACATATCCTCAATCGCCTTCATCATCCCTTACGTAGTAGTTTTATCGGAAACGTTAAAGTTAATGTTTCTCGTTAAAGTTTCAACCACGAACCAAAGAGTCTTTTCACCGATTCTCGACCACTCAGCATTCTTCATCTCTTTTAGTTTACCCTTCTTTAGAGCGGCTCTGAGATCATGCCATTATAGAGTTCCTTCAATTTGCATATTCCAATACCGATAGCCGTCACCATCAAATATCTTAGAGATCGTTCTGTATTCCTCCATCGCCACGATCCTTCACCACCTACCCCACAACCACCACCAATTTTTGGGAAAATTCCATCCTTCCAAGAAGAAAAGAATTATCGTTATCTGGGGTCGGGTCGAATTAATGCGATGACAAAAACGTAAATGAAGAAAAGTAGAAGACACAAGATTTAGCTTGGAAATTCAAAATAGGGAAAAACCACGTGATCGAAAAACCTCGATCGTGAACTCACTATCACTAGAAGAATATGGTACAATATGAAAAGCCCTAGATTGATTGATTGATTATGTTCATGAGACTCGATATTTATAGAATCTAGACTATAATTTAATCTAGAAAATATTCTACAATATTCTCTTTCCATATCTTTGACTGCATCTTCCATATATCTAGTTAACAAGATATATTTGCATATCTTCTTCCATATATATCATCAGCATAATATATCTTCTCCATATATATGTAACCAAAAAGATATATATACATATCGTTGTATAGTTTCTTCAATCTGCATATTCCAATACCGATAGTGTTATGGTCCCTTCTTAGAGGGTACCAACAGTCGTCCGGTTCGTTTAGCAAACGAACTCGGTTTTGATTTGTGGAAGACGATTAAAAACTGGAAATAAACGATGGCACATCGATGTAGAGTGGAAACCCCATGAATTGGGGTGAAAACCACTTGACTAAGAGTAGATTATACCCTTAGCCTGTTCACTAATCAAATAATCCATAATGAATACAACAGAGGCTTAATGAAAATGACAAGGAAAAGAAAGCAATAAGAACTCCGGCAGGGTAACGGCCTGTTCTTAAGCGTCCAAAGGGTCCTCCTATTTCCATCGTCGCGTCCTGTATTTATAGAGTTTACAGTGTGTGTAAATCACGCTCTGTAACCGCCTCTGACAGGTTTGTTAGAGGTTGTTATCGCGGGATGTAAAACGAGGTTGGGACCGAGGCTTGGTCTGCGTGATCGGGCCCGAAGCGTGGTAAACGTGTGGAGGCCCGAAGCGTGGAAAACGTGAGCATGTAACCGTTCGGACCGAACCAAGGAGCAGTCTATCAAAAAGCGCTTTATTTCGCCTAAGGTCATCTTCGGTCCTCTCGTTAAACATCGGGCTGCTCTTCCTTAAGTGTGCAAATGGGCTGTAGGAATTCGTTTCCACCATTCGAATTAGCCTAATAATTAATGGGTTTTGCCCATCACAAGGTACCCGGTCCTAAAGTTCACATTACTAGCCCCTCGGGCTTGATTGCCATCGTAGAGGTGATACAAGGCCGATCACATGATGTCTGCATATTCATGAGAACTTGGGACCGTACCTATAGGTAGTGAGCGTCCAGGGGACCTATCTTTCCCTTATTGTGTGGGAGTTAATTGCATTTTAAACTAAATAACGTATATTTAAGTTATAGTTTTATCTTTGTTATTCTTTAAATATTAATATCCCGATCGGCGCCTCTTCATATTCGATAGTTCAATAGGTGTGATGAGTGCGCTTTGTACTGTCACTGTCTTGGGCATTATTACGTGGCGGCTCACCATTGGCTGGGAGATTAATATTTAAATCGGGATTTCGAGCACTGTTTCTCCTCATCGTCATTACCGCGAAGGAGAAACTGCGGAATCGACTCTTTCTGCCCTCAATCTATTCCACGTTCAACCCCTTTCAATCCAGTTTATCTAAGGTATACACTTATGGCTCCTCATAAAATGTGATACCCTTCTATGTCTGAGTTGGATATTGAGGAGTTTAGGTCTAGGTTTTCGATTCCGGCGCATTATTCTATCTGGAAGGGACGGGAAGATATTCCCTATTTCCTTCCGGCGGAAATGAATGTGCCGGAATCGGCCATTCCGGTCAGTTACGCCTCTCTAAAGTGCGGGCATTGTTTTCCGCTACATCCATATGTAGCGGCCTTGCTTAAGGAGATTCACTGCCCCACTTTTGCGTTGTTCCTGAGCAGTTATGTGTATATAATAGCGTTCATTTTTTATTATTACTAAGAGAATCGGGCCCCGACCCTAGAACACTTCATTAACCTGTTCTTGGTAGGATCCCGAAAGGGGAAGGGCCTGTTAGGTTGCCGCAAGTTGTATTATATAGCGGTGCGCACCAAAGAGTGCGCAATTGTAGATAAAGAAGAATCTCTCCATGCGTGGGAGGCCTGCTATGCGTGGATAACAGTCCCCAAAGAGGATCTGTTGAAAGTGTGGCCACGCCTAACCCACCCACGCATAGGTCAGTTGGACCGAAGTAGGTTCAACCCCTGCCACACGGACACCGCAAATACGCTTGGGATGTTCCCCCCTCCCGAAGCACGCCTTAGGCGAATAGATCTGCTTCGGGAGAAAAGATTAATAGAAATAGGTGTTGCGGGTAGGGCCGGAGCCCCTGCCCCGAAGGGGGTGTTCTCTAGTTCAGATCCATCAGAAGGATCGGGTATGAAGTAATGTTTTTAGTTTATACTTTCATGATCCTTATGTATTTGTTTTGCAGATTCGACTGAGACAATGCCAAGCTCTAGCTTCAAACGCATGGCAGCTGCTTCGGTCCGTCCTTCTGAAGGACAACGCGAAGCATCGGGCAGCGTTGAGGGGAGCGTATCAGCGACTGGGGGTACGCTGGTACCTTCGGGGTTCGGGAACCCCCCGATCCAAACAACCGGCGCGGGCACGTTGACCCTTCGCTGCACAGGGCAGCCTTCAACTGGAGAAGGGCTGCGTTTCGGGTATTTGAAGTGGTAGAGGAGGTGATAATGGCTCGGATTCATTCTTTGAGTTTATCCAGCCTCTATCAAATCGGAAATACCTCCTTTATTAATACTAAAACAATTGCTTTATTGTTGCAGGGAGCCGTTCCCGTGGAGAAGGTTCTCCCCGGTCCTCAACTTAAGCTGAACGTCTCCCTGCCGCCGGTCCCCTTAGGAAAAGGGAAAAGGGCGACCGAAGCGGAAGCATCGCAGGAGCTGAAAAGGCTGAGAAGTGGGGACAGCGCTCCGGTCCCCACTAAGGGGATCGTTTTGAAGGAGTCTGGATCAGGCCCGAAGACTAACTCCGACTGGGGAGTTGCTCTGGAGGAAGCTAACCTCCTGGAGGAGTGCTTTCCTATAGAACTTCCGCCTTTATGGAGAGCAGAACCCAGAGAACGTCCAGACGGACGTGACTGGGGAAGAAATCATGGAAGGTTTCCTTGACCTCACCACTAAGGTAACTTTTAATTGACATGAAGGCCCGAACTTTTACTTAAGAATATGTTATCTTATGCAGATGTTGAGGAAAGCTTTCACAACTGCTATCACCTTAGAGAAGAACCAAGGTGGTAGCGTTGTATCCCAACAAGTCCAAGATCAACTTGACCTTGCAAAAAGGCAAGTTGAGATAAAGCATACTGAGTTGGTCACGGTACGGGAGGACCGTGACCGACTTGACAATGAGTTGCTAAGAGTCGGGACGGAGGTCTCACTCTTAGCTGATAAAGTCTCTGAGCTGGAGAAGACAGGACAAACAGCTCAGGGACGTATTGCCGACCTGGAGACCAAGCTGTTGGTCAAAGATGAAGAAATCAACGAAGTCCAAGGTCGGGCCCAGGAGAAGATGAATAAGCTGAATGAGCTTCTCCTTCGGGCCCAAGAAGAGAAGACGGCCTTGGAAGAGGAGTTGACAAGGGCCCGCACTTCGACCGAAGGTTCGGTCCGGGAAGCGGTTCTGGGATTCGCTCGGTCCCCTTTGTTATTCGCTTTAGCGCAAAACATTCATGGGGTTTATACTGCCAAGTATCTGGATAACATGCGCGAGCAAGTTATTCAGTAGTTCGGACATTCCTCTTCGGACGAGCGATGGAAGATGATCGAAACACTGGAGAAAGATGGCAAGTTTCAGGTTATTCTAACTTTGGAAGAACTTGTTCTGGAAGAAGACCCTTTCTTCTACCTCTTTGAAGAGATGGAGAGAGCGGTCAACCAAAAGGTGGCCGATCAGGAAGAAGAACTGAAGCAGCTCGCGGCCCGGACCGAACCGCAGGAGCCGGAGATTGAAGATAGAGAAGAGGGGCAGATTAGCTAGATTTCTCTTTGTACTTTGTATTTGCCTCACTTCTTATTTTCAATATAACTCTTTTTCATTCAATTCTTATCCTTTTAATTGCCAGAACGAAGTAATATAACGAACTTTTTAATAAACTAATGAGTTTTATATTAACGAAGTTGTTTTAATCACCAAGTGTAAGATCGGGGACACTTACAGGTAGTTAACCATCAGTCCCAGACATTATGTTTGGTTTATTCGTATCAATTCTGATTGGATCGGTCGTTTTACATTGTGTATGGGTCACTCTTATTCCGTCTTTGAAGTCAATACTTGATTGGATAGGCGTAGTCTGCGTTTAATATGAGTCTTTACGAGCTTCGGCCGAACCTTGGTTCTAATAAAGTCCCTTAGGTTTTGTTGACCAAGCTTTGCTCATAATACGTCTTATACTAGGACCGATCTTATGTTTCGATATGCTGACTACCATTCCCTTTATCGTAGCAGATGTCATAGGTACAAAGGGTCATTCCTAAAGACTGAATGCCGTTGAAGGGAGTATTTTAGTTCGTAATGAGTTCTGGGAGAATCACAACTCATCCATAGGGCTGGGCAAGTGCAGAAGCATCTGACTCGTCAGAGCAGTCACTACAACTTGGGAGCCTTGCGGACAAGAAGCTTCGGTCACCAGTCCAGATTCGTCCTAAGCCACCCAACTTCAAGATCGGTCCATCATTTTATTAGAAACAGTTTGTATTTGTACTTACTTGTTTTCTACTTACGTTTAAGAGAATGTATTTCATTGAGTCAAACACATTAATCGAAGATTCACAAGAAATATCGCCTTAAATTCATGACATTCCAAGTTTGGGGGACCTCTATNACTTCTCTCGGTGCCACCTCATTTTGAGGAGGTTGGGCACCAGTTACCGCAGGTGGTGGAGCGGCCTGCTCCTGTCTTCTACCCTCGTTCTTCGGGGCTCTACCGCCGCGGCCCCGCCCTCTTCTTCTTTGGCCCTGACCACGGTTCTCACGACCGTGTTGGCCTCTTTCTTGCTCTGGCGGAGGAGACATTCGGTCCCCCTTCCAATCGTTGTAGTTTCGGGGTTGTCCCCGATTATCTCTTCCCCGCGGCCTGTGACGATCGTCACCTTGGTGGCCCCTTCGGGGGGATTCCGCTCGCTTGCCCTTCTGACCATTCCGGTCGGGCTTTTCTTTACTCATTGCATCTACTGTCTCTTTCAACAGCGGGCACTTCAAGGTCGGGTGATCGCGATTATGATGAAACTCGCAATACACCCGATTGTCCTCCTGCTTCGGGGGGACATCTTTTTCTCTTACAGCCACTACTTCTCGCGACTGCTTCTTAGGGTAGGAAACCCTATGATCGCCTGCGTGTTTAGAAATCCCGCCAGGTTTACGATAATCCAGCCCCAGCGCTTCATCCACCTTAATATACTTGTTGATATTCTGAAGAAGTTTTTCCAAGGTGGATGGTGGGCTCTTTACCAAACTGGCCGAAAGGCCGCACGGTCCTAGGACCTGCTGTAGAATATCGATTTTATCCCGGAGCTCGAGCTTGATACCCCGGGCGGTCATGTTGAATTTCTCCATGAAGGCCCGAAGGCTCATTTTTTCTGGGATATATTTCAGCTTATATAGTTCATGCCTGCTTCAGGGCGGTCCTACATTTGGAGCAAATTGCTCAGAGAAGGCCAAAATAAATCCGCCATACGACTGTATGGATCGGGCCGGCAAATTTTTAAACCACATTCAGGCATCGCCTTGTAATCCTACCGCAAAGATGCGGCACTTTAATGAATCCGAGGCCCGAACCGTTCCCATGCGCAATTCGAAATCGGCAATGTGATCGATCGGATCACCATCACTACGAAATGTCGGCAACCCCTCGGGGTTGCGATAATGCCGATCTGGGACTGCCGCCCAGATCTGTTCAGAAAAGGGGATCATCAAATCTCCCAAGGCGGCTGATACGCCTTCAGATTGATGAGATAATGCCTGGACCGCATGCAAATTATGCCACCAGTCATCATCCTTATTTCTCCTGATTGAGGCCTCCATGGCCCTGTTAAATAAACCAGGATTGCGTCCCAAATTAGGTTCGCAATCCCTCAGCGCACGCATGCTATCCAACTCCCTGGTGAGCTCATCAATTCGTCCCTGCATCTGCTCCTGATCATTTCCAGGAGCGGGAGTTAGAGCTTTGGCTGGGGGAGGAGGTGTAGATCGATATCTAGGCCTCCTCATTGTCACGCCACGCCTGATGACTTCTTCTTCATCAGTGCTGCACTCGTCGGGATCACTCTCGTATCCTTTGCTTTTGGGAACAGGGCTTGATACAGCCGGTGGTTTTGTTCCACTTTTCTCCGACGTAATTTCCAGTACCACCTTCCTGACGACAGCTTCCAGATCCTGTAAAGTGAATGTTGGTGCTGGGAGACTGTCGGGAAGCACGTCACTATTATTTGTCGGAGTTCCAGTCGCCATGCCTTTGATTATCCTATCCCTGGTAGAAAACTCAAATGGGACTAGAGAATCGTCCCCACGGACGGTGCCAAACTGTTGTGGTTCCTTTTTAGGGGTGTCAACAGTCGTCCGGTTCGTTTAACAAACAAACTCGGTTCTGATTTGTTTTAGATGTGGAAGACGATTAAAAGCTGGAAATAAGTAAATGCACAGCGATGTATAGTGGAAACCCCAGGAATTGGGGTGAAAACCACTTGAATAAGAGCAGATTATGCTCTAAGCCTGTTCACTAATCGAATAATTCATAGTTAATACAACAGAGGCTAAATGAAAATGACAAGGAAAAGAAAGCAGTAAGAACTCCGGCAGGGTAACGGCCTGTTCTTATGCGTCTAAAGGGTCCTGCTATTTCCGTCGTCTTGCCCTGCATTTATAGAGTTTATAGCGTGTGTAAATCACGCTCTGTAACCGCCTCTGACAGGTTTGTTAGAGGTTGTTATCGCGGGATGTAAAACGAGGTTGGGACCGAGGCGTGGTCTGCGTGATCGGGCCCGAAGCGTGGTAAACGTGGGAAGGCCCGAAGCGTGGTAATCGTGGGAAGGCCCGAAGCGTGGAAAACGTGTGTTGTAACCTTTCGGACCGAACCCAGGAGCTAGCTGGCAGAAAACGCTTTATTTCGTTAAGGTTATCTTCGGTCCTCTCGTTGAACATCGGGCCGCTCTATCTTAAGTGTGTAAATGGGCTGTAGGAATTCGTTTTCACTATTTGAATCGGCCCAACGGTTGCTGGGCCTTACTCATCACAAGGTACCCGATCCTAAAGTTCTCATCAACCACGAAAAGCTATAAGCCATATCAAACATCAAAATATCTCAAATTGCTTCATTTCTCGAATTGGGAATGAATATATAGAAATATATGGGTCATCTAATAATAAATTTCTCATGGCGATATCAGAAGTCCCCTGATTTGCGTAGTCAAAAGTTTCGAGTACACAAATCACAAATTTGCCATGAGAATATTGTTGCAATAAACTCACAATAGTAGCATCGCATTTTGTAACTGACATTATGCTTCTCCAAAATCTCTATCTATGAACTCTATAAAAGTCTTCAATGACTTTTTGTTTCATATGTTGTCTTTAAAAATTCTCATAGTTTCTGACTATCGTTAAGACCCCTGGTATGTTAGAATATCTCGATATTTCCAAATGAATGACTTCACAATTCCTCATATAACAAGTATGATTTCCTAAACGCAAATAAAATATTCCTCGTTGTTGGGCACTTTTATGATAACTATAGTTATAACTGAGAGTCACATGTCATAAATAAAATTTAGTGAAATCCATACCATAAGGAAGTCATTTGATCATCTTGGTTGTAAATGAAAATATCTTATATTAAACAATGAAATCCAAGTCATAGGACCATCACTTGGTCATGTTGATCGTAAATGAAAATAAACAATCATAAATTAGAAAACCATCTCATAATACAATAAGAATACCGCTTAGCCATTTTTCTATACCACAAAAATACCAAGCTATAAAGAGAATCCATGAAATCCTGGTGTTGGTCCTTAACAAGCGCCAGCACCCCTTACTTAGATCGACCTGTCCTACACTCCTCCAAAAATAAGCGTAGGAAGCCTTCACGATCCATGTGAAAGTAGCGTCAGGTTCAGGGTACAATCCTTAGACTGACGTAAATCTTTCACTCCCACTTGGATAGATCGGGCACCCCGCGCCAGAGAGAGCCTTCACTACCTATGCAGAAGTAGCGTCAGGTTCAGGGTACAATCTTTAGACTGACGTAAATATTTCACTCCCGCATAGACAGATCTAGTAACCTTGGCTTAGGTGGCCTTTAGAGGGCCACGGAGCAGGCGGATGTCTTTTGCGGATCTCAATAAGCATCCAATATCGTTCTCACTTTTGGGTCTGAACGAGCACCCAACAATCACGGGCCTCAACTAGCGCCCAAATTGACTTCACAACTCGAGTCTCAACAAGCACTCGTGGGCCTCAAGTAGCGCTCTACATAACTTCATAACTCGGATCTCAACAAGCACCTGTGGACCTCAAGTAGCGCCCTAATTCTTCTAATATGATCGGGTCTCAACAAGCACCCGTGGGCCTCAAGTAGCGCCCATAACGTTTACCTTTCGGGTGTAAACTTACACCCATAATAATCTCATCATGTATAGGCCTGACGTTTCCCGTTCTCCTCCGCAAAGGTAAGTAAACGTAGGAAACCTTTGCTGCCCGAATAGAAGTAGCGCCAGGTTCAAGGTACAATCCTTAGACTGGCGTAAATATTTCACTTCTACTAGGGTAGCTCGGGTGCCTCGCACCAGAGGACCTTCACTATCTTGACGGAAGCAGCTTCAGGTTTAGGGTACAATCCTTAGACCAACGTAAATATTTCACTTTCGCCTTGATAGATCCAATCCCCCATACTAAAAGGTCTATGTGGGACAACGGAGCAGACAGATGCCTTTCTGCCTCACATACTATCACGAACCGCTACTTGCCATCTCATCTGAACCTTTCTCGTTCTCCTCCGCAAAAGTAAGTAAACGTAGGAAACCTTCACTACCCGAATAGAAGTAGCGCTAGGTTCAGGATACAATCCTTAGACTAGCGTAAATATTTCACTCCTACACGGGTAACTTGGGTGCCTCGCACCGGAGAGCATTCACCATCTAGACGGAAGTAGGGTCAGGTTCAGGGTACAATCTTTAGACTGACGTAAATATTTCACTCCCACTTAGATAGATCCAGTACCTCGGACTAAAAGATCCATGTGGGACAACGGAGTAGACGGATGTCACTATGTTTTATATTTTCTAGCACACTACACTATCATCACCATATCTAGACCTTTCCCGTACTCTACAGAAAAGCGCTGGGGGCTCTCACTACCTAGGCGGAAGTAGCATCAGGTTTAGGGTACAATTCTTAGACTGACGTAAATATTTCACTTCCGCTTAAAAGGATCGAGTCCCTCACATTAAGAGGTTTTTACCCACTTAACCATTAGGAGAGGCGGTTGTCACTATACTTTACACTTGCTAGCATGCTCCATATCACAAATCGGACATTTCCCGTTCTCCTCCGCAAGAGTAAGTAAACATAGGAAACCTTCGCTGCCCAAATAGAAGTAGCGTCAGGTTCAATGTACAATCCTTAGACTAGCGTAAATATGTCACTTTACTCGAGTAGCTTGGGTGCCTCGCACCAGAGGACTTTCACTATCTAGACGAAAGTAACGTCAGGTTCAGGGTACAATCCTTACACTGACGTAAATTTTTCACTTCCGCCTTGATAGATCCAATCCCCCGAACTAAATGGTCCCTTGGGACAACGGAGGAGACGGATGTCCTTTCTCAATGCGGACTGTGACCGGCCTCCGACGAGGGCGCGACACTCGACGGTGTGTCATGGAGGAGTCGGGCAAAAAGGCTCCCGTGTGCCACGGAATCATGCTCGGTACGTGGCTGGCTATCAAGCAATCAGTCCCCTTGACATACTCCAAAAATATACATGTATAGACAATTCTGTTGTAGCCAGAGACTCTTCAATTTTAAAAATATTTTGACCCAGTATCTGATCTAACGAGTTTGAGATTGATCGACTAAAAGACATGCGGTACAATGCATTTCTAATCTATCCTAAATTATTTAGTTTTCATCCTCCATCATACTAAAATGCAATGAACCTTACTCCTATCTTACCAGTCCCCTAGTCGATTGATCTCGTGTCGTTAATAAGGATACAAAAAATTAGAATATTTTAAAAATGAGGGGGATTTTTTTTAAAAAAGATCGAAGAGTCACGTCTATACATAATACTTGCGCAAACTGGAAATATGCTAAGTCCGTGGGAGCTCCTCTCCGATCATATTCACAATCTCATACATTAATTTTCTTACCACAGCCGTAATCCGTTACGAAATTCCCTATTCAAAGTACAACTTGCCAACATACTTACTCATCTCAACTTTCTTGATAGTGAGAGGAATTAATATACCGATCCCCCATATTCTGATAGGCAAATTATTGATACCGATTAAATTTCTGATAAATAGGAAATAATAAGTGCAATAGATAAATGAATTCATTGAATAGATAGACACGACGTCCTGATCCTCCAGAATATGTAAGAAGAATTCTCATAACATTAGATTTTACTCCCTTCTATAAGTTTCCAAGTGGAATAGACTCGAAATTCATTGTATTCATTTCGTCACTATTACTGGTTAACAGATCACAATCATAATATTATCACTTCAATTCAAAACTCTCATATCATCTTCATTTCCTTCCATATTGACCAGGTGTTTGTAGTCATAAGTCCCCAATGTTTATCGGTAATATTACGGCATCATATATGAATTGTTTAGAATGCTTCCTTGAAAGAAACTAATTAATCGGTCTCTCCTTGCTAGTTAATGATTCTGCATATACCATCATTTGCATAAGATTCACATTCAAAATATCTTAGTTTTCCTCTCCGAATAGAACTAATATAAGTGTATCAACATTCGACCCTTGGTAGTTTCCTACTAACATGATTTACTGGCCGATGCTATTTGTCATTATGTCTAACCAAGTCTGCTTTCTCAAAAGTTCTATTGACAGTACAAACTATAAAACCAACGGCTCCCCAGGAAAATGTGGCGACATAAATGATTCTTTACTCAAACACTCCTCAAACTTTAACAATCTGATCGACATTGGTCAATATTAATTTCTATTCGTCATGCAGATACATAAGACCAATTACATTCCTTCCCTTTCTCACAAGCGCACATCTAGGAGGGTTTAACATCATTCGATACTTTCACAAGATACTAAAATATTCTTTCATATGCTGAACATGATTTTCGCATTGTCAACCCTTTATCCGCATTCCTTGATGTAGACTTCCAAACATTCATCGATTGTATCCTCGAATCTATCATCGATTGTATCCTCGAATCTATCATCATGCTAACTCTCCAACTATTATTCAACTTTGGGGCAACCAATGGGTTCATGATCCAATATACGTATCTGACAAGCTCGATGAGTCATGCCTGCAACAAACTTCCAACCTATTCATCAATTGCCTTTTCTTTTTCAGGTGAGAAATTCTACTTCTTCCAATGAATCATTTTAAATTTATTATGACATCTCCATTTCAAATTGCTTTAATAACCACATGTTTCATCTGCTTATCGTTCTTTTTATACTTCCGAGAAGACCTCATCATTTGAATCAACTCATGTTTTCTGATAAAACATCCACAATCCAAACTGATTTCTTCGCACTAGAGCTTTACATAAGGATTTGGCACATGATATTACAACAAGAACGTGTTAACTCCAGGTTCCCTTTCATCTTTCTGATACCCAAGGGGATAGGAAACTTCATCATCAAATGAGGCTTGAATACAATCGCCCCGAACAAATATAAAACACTCTTTTAGAATATCATTATAAGGGATGATAAGAAGATCCACCACTACGAATACCACCATTAAATTCCTCGATAATTTTTTATCTCCCAAAGATATTAGGAGAGAAATAGATCATTCGAGAGCATCAACACTGTTCTTAAATGCGACTAACATAAAATGTATTGTCTGTAGATTAATAGTTCAACTCAATAATGTTGTAGCTGAATTAAGAATGCGGGTCCATAAATATATATTTCCGGAAGAATACCGTTCCAAAAGATCATTAACATAAACTTGACGAATGGGAGTTCCATAAAATTAAATTTCCAGACGAATACCATTCTGGGCAATTAATAAAAATATAAATTCGATGTCCCATTCACGATATATAACTCCAAACAAGTATTGTTGATAGATAACTCCATAACTGAATTTAGAATTATCAACCAATCACCAATGACAGACATGGTGATGCTATGACTAATAACCATCGGCTAGAAGTCCTCATGAATATTATTCCGGACGAATACCATTCCGAATGATTAAAAAAAAACAATTACATACCTCATTCACGATATGCTCATTGTTATCGATACTATGACCATCAAATAGAGTTTAATCCAATTTCCTTAGTATAATAATGTTCTTGAACTCCAAATCCTCAAACATAATTCCAAGGGTTGCGAAACTCTTCATTGGTTTGCGTTGTAACCGCCATTATGTTAAATGTATGGTACCTCACTAAAACAGTCCCACATGATCCAAATAGGGAGCATTAATCAATGAAGACATGTAATATTTCTCAAACAACATAGAAACCATGGTGAACAGACTATTTCACGAAATGTTCGAATCTCCTTGAATGATGGGTAAAAGATCTGCATAGTTAGTATAACCATTAAGGATGCCTTAACCTTCATGGACTCTGAGTATCGAAACTTAAATCACCGAAGCCATAGATAAAATGTCTGAAACATATAAATGACTCAATAAAATTTCTTGACTGAATTTCATAGAGAAGAAAATATTCCGTGATATCAGTTTCTTCTAATTTATAATTAGATAAAATATGCTCATAGCTGAAAACCAAAAAATTATGCATCATAGTCTTCGGTAATAATATATTATGCTATTTCATATATTATATAACCCTGAATAAACTGGATACATACAAAGACTATCTCCTGCATGTTCTTTTTCAAAGGTGATACGCCCCAAAAATATTATGTGGTTTCAATATGAGTTATCAAACCCAAAAGTCTATGAAAAATCATACTGGAATGTGTTTAATGATGTGATATACTTCTGCATTGCATTAAAATGCCGAATAGAATCGATCTATGAACTCTTGATATGAAACAATGGAAAATTTCTTGAACTCTTTGAACTTTGTTAACCGACTAAACCATCAGAGTGTAGAGTCCTTCATAACGGAGGTGTAATGATTATCACGGGTATGCTCGCCATATAGTCATCATCTTTCATAAGCGAGGCTCAGATTGACCTCGAACTAATCCATTCAAGCATCAAAATATCTCAAATTACTTCATTTATCGACTCGAGAATGACTATATAGTAAAATATGTGTCCTCGAATAATAAATTTCTCATGGCGATATCACCATTCGTTTTAGGATATAAGGTTTTGTTGTTGGAATGAAATTTAGATTTCTTGTTTTTCAATTTGTAGAGCTTTTTGAATTATAAGTTCGTAACAAAAGCCCTAAAAATAAATATAATAACAAAAAATAATCCTATGGAATAAGAGAAATTCTTCAACAAGTTCTCAATATGTAAAAAATTTAATATTGTTTAAAACTCGCATAGTCATTCTTTGATATTGGTTATATAGTCGTTCCTTGATATTGTTTATTTACTAGTTTAATTTGTGATTTTTTATCTATGATTTAAGTTTATTTTCATTTATTAGGTACAATCATTATTAAGATTGAGTTAATCTTCTAAATTTCCACGATATATGAAAATTCACTTTCAACAAGTCACACTCCATAAGTTATCGAAAATTTAGCACATTCAAGTACTCATTTGTTAAATGACGAAGAGATGTATGATAATATAACGAGGGTAGGATATGATACATCAAAATTATCATCTAAAGTTTGGTCATACTTTAAGAAATCTCAAATTGATGGAAAGTGAAAGACAATTAGCAATTATTGTTCAAACACACTTGTCTCTGTAGCGAGAAGTGGAACTATACATTTAAAAAATCATGTTAAAATGTGCAAAATATGACGAGAACCATTGGAAATTTGACAAGCGATCTAGAAGGCGAATCAAAGAAAGATAGATGGTACATTATTGGTACTTCTTCCTTCAAGAAATGAGTAGAAAAGAGCTAATAAAAATGTTCATTTACATGGTTTCAAAACTTTGTAACAATGTTGTTAAATTTCTAAAATCGGGTCAATTTACATGGGAATGTGCTAAGATATAACGTATAAGAAAGATGAGACCATACTGTAAAAGATTTGAACAAATCATTTACTATGGTCCACATTCCATCTTATAAACCAATCTATCCCACTTTTCATTTCCGATGGGGGACAAATTCCGCTATTTCAACACACTTTTTTCAAGTCCAACCACCTGACAAGTTGGACTTGACAATTGAAAGCGGTGGATTACCAACCAATTAATTTTATTAACTGGACTAACCCTCAGCAAGGTCACTCAGGGTTTCCTAACCCGATCTGATACCATGTGTAACGACCCACCTTCCCGCTTACACGATATTGTCCACTTGGATTAGACTGACCCTCATGACACCCACTAAGTGGCCACGACTTTACTTTTTCTCTAGCCCCCACACTTCCCGGTGGGTCACCCATCCTTGAATTGATCTAGGATGAGAACACTTAACTTTCCAGTTCTAACGTTTTCCTTGCAACTTTGCTAGGGAAAATGTCTTGTGCAATGGAAGACGAATCATAATACTTAACATATGATCGTTCCCCGTCTATAGCCGATGCTCGGATTTGCCTAATGTGCCCTCTCGCACCCCTGAGGGGTCTTACATTCACCCCTCCTTAAGGACTCAGCGTCCTCGCTGAGGTTTGCCCCGCACATTGACTATAACTCGGGTCCTGCTCTGATACCAAATGTTAAATTTCTAGAGTCGGGTCAATTTACATGAGGAGTGCTCAGATATAACGTATAAGAGAGATGAGACCACAATGTAAAAGACTTGAACAAGTCATTTACTATGGTACACTGATATTACCCGGGATATCATTTTCGGTATTATGACATCCCGAGAACTCGTCCGACGTGGCTAGATGACATTTTCGGTATTCTCATATATTTATCGGTATTCTCGTATATTTATGGCATTGTATATCTTTGGGGGTATTCTCGTAATTCGAACCTCCCGGGCCTATATATGAGCATTTCACTAACATTTTTATCTATTTCAAGCAAATTCGGTCCCGAAAGGGGCAAGGAGTATTTTGGTAATTTAGCACCCGGGGGCGTGCCGGTAAGTATTAACGACATGATATGCTATATATTCGGTATCTGGAAGCAAAGAATTATTTTACGAGGTTTTCCGGTATTATCTTACCGACATTTTCAGCTAATTCTCGATCGAGATGCATTTCCGAAGTTCCAGGGCAGTATGGCATTTATTCCAATTTAATTAAATATTATTTGAGTATATTGGGCTGAATCAAGTGGAAGTGGGCTCCTGGGCCTGAAACTTATCAATTGGGCTGAATTTCTCTATAAATATGAGTCCCAAGGCACTGAAAAGGGATTTGGACTCTTTTTGTACCTCCCAAAGCAAGGCTCTCGCTCGAACTTGTGAATTTACTCGCGAGATTTCGCTTTTCAACCCCTATCCGCGAGATTCCGCACCAAAACTCGCAACCAGATCTTTTTCAGCCACTATTCGCGAGTTTTCGTAGAGTTCCCTCCGTTACGCAGCTTCGTACCCGCGACACTTTGCTTCATTTGCGAGTTTTCACTTGAGCACATCACTATTCGCGAGATTTGGTTCGAAAACTCGCGGCCAGACCTCTATTCGCGATTTTTTTGCAGTTTCGGCGTGGCGGAACATATTTGATTGCTTTTCGTACCGTTATCGCTCAGATTATCGATATCTATACATTGTAATTGTATCTCTCGATTATTATAGTGAAAACCAAGGTAGAGCTTCGCTCTCCCGAGGACGTAAGCCCACACATTGTGGGCCCAACCTCGTATATCGCTCGTGTCCCCACAACAATTACATTTCGAGTAATTAAAATTGACTGATCTAAGAATAAACACTCTAAAATATTTTTAGACGACATCATACACATTCTCTCTTATAAACCAATTCGTCCCACTTTTCATATTCGATGTGGGACAAATTCCAGTATTTCAACACACCTTCAAGTCCAATCATCTGACAAGTTGGACTTGACAATTCAAATAGGTGGATTGCCAATCGATCAATTTCATTAACCGGACTAACCCCCGGGAATGTCACTCAGGATTTTCGGAACCCGCTCCGATATCATGTTAAATTTCTAGAGCTGGGTCAATTTACATGGGGAGTGTGCTCAGATATAACGTATAAGAGGGATGAGATCACATTGTAAAAGACTTAAACAAGTTATTTACTAGGGGTGTCAATGGGTCAGATAAATCGGGTAATCCAGTCCAACCCATCCATTTGGATCAGATTTAGATTGCATTTTTTTGGTTTGGATTCGATACAGATTATAAGGACATAATCCATTTTGAATTTGGATCGGATACGAATTATTTACTAATATCCAACACAACCCATTTAAACCAAGTAATTTAATTAATTATATATTATTAAAAAATTAATATGATCATTTAACCTAACCCATCAATAAAGCCTAAAAACCTTTTAATTGACCCAAAAATAATTAAATTGAAATAAACAGCCCTTGCGGGCTGCGGCATTGCGGGCAACAACTTTTTTCTTTTTAAAAACCTCCTTTGAAACTTTCAGTGGCTCAAGCGCTACAATTACGATTTCTGGAAACTTCCGGCGACAACTTCCGGTAACATTGTATCTTTAATTTTGTTATACGAGCGATCTTGAAGTAATCTTGTTCTTGAGGCGTTAATTGATTATTTCACCAAATTATTCTCAAAAATTTAGGGCTGTTGATGCCTATTACATTTCGATTCTTTGGCATGCATTGTGAACTGATTCTGTGCATAGTTTCGTAGCCTGTGAGCCTGTTAATCGTTGTGATTATTATTGCTATTCTTGATTCAAATTTGGTTGATTGAATAGACTGTTAATCTTGCTTCTTGCGGTGACATTCTGTTTGAGTATGTTACATGTCATCTGGTCGTGCATTTCTTAGTTTGAACTTTGTGATTGCTCACTGGAAACAAGTGCAAGGATACGTAACTAGGAAAAAATGAGTGCAATGCTTTATGATAATGAGGTTTAGACAAATGATGAATCAACAGTTCAAGAGACTAAAGAAAAAAGAAAAAAAAAGTTTCAATATGAAATTTGGAAACATTATGATTTAGTCAATGATAAAGAGAAAGATGCTAAAGCTAAATGCAAACAGTGTGGAAAAACATATCAGTCGATGGAAAATAGTGGCACAAGTAATTTGAGAAAACATTTTGAAAATGTCATATACGTCTTGTAAAGGATGTTGGACAATTCTTAATTGATCAGTCTTATAAATTGATTGTTGCAAGATCACAAGTATTTAGTCAAGAAAGATGTAGAGAATTGATGTCATCAGGAATAATTAACCATGATTTTCCCTTTAATTTTGTAGAATATGAGGGCATACGAGATATTCACAAATATCTACAACCAGAAGTAAAATCAATTAGTCAAAATACAACTAGAAATGATGTTATGAGTATGTTCAAGAAAGAAAGTTGCAAACTTTATAATGAACTAAAATTATGTCATGGAAGAATTTATTTGACTAGTGATTTATAGACTTCAATTGTTTGAGATGATTATTTGGCTTTGACTACACATCATATTGATTCTAATTGGAAAATGCAGAAACAAATTATGAACTATGCTTATATGTCTCCACCTCACACGGGATATTGTTTATCTGAGAATGTATATAGTTTCCTGACTAATTGGAGAATTGAAAATAAAGTGTTTACAATAACTCTAGACAATGGCTTTGCAAATGATTTGTTAATTGGAGAATTAAGAACTAAGTTAATTGTTGGGAGAAACACTATGGTTAGCAATGGTCAGTTTATACATATTCGTTGTTGTGCGTATATTATTAATTTGATTGTTCAAGAAGGTTTGAAAGGTATTGATTGTTGTGTTCATAAAATTTGTGAATGTGTTAAGTATGTTAAAAGTTCTGGAGGTAGAAAGAAGAGATTCGCATAATGTGTTTCAATGTTTGATATTGATTCAAAACGTACTTTGAGACAAGATGTGCCTACTAGGTGGAATTCTACATATTTGATGTTGTCATGTTCCTTATATTTCCGCACCTCCTTTGAACATTCGAGAATACTTGATGCAAATTTCACAGAATGCCCTGAACCCGATGAATGAGAAAAAGTGGTAAAAATATGTGAATTTCTTGAACTTTTTAACGAAATCACAAATAAGTTTTCTGCATCAAAGTCTCCAACATCCCATTTGTTTTTTCCTTTGGTTTTTAAGATTCGATTATCATTAATACAAGAAATGAACAATGAAGATGAGTTCATGAAAAAAATGGCCAAACAAATGTATTCAAAGTTTGATAAGTTTTGGAAAGATTGTCACACTATTTTGGATATTGCTGTGGTATTTGATCCAAGATACAAGTTTCAATTATTGAATTGTGTTATTCAAGATTTCATGGAGAGGGTTCGTAGTCTATAATAATACTACAAAAACTTCATTCAATTTATGAAGAATATGCCACAACTTATGATCGCTCTAAAGATTTAGTAAGTGGTAATACGTTATCTCAAAGTGAATATCCAACGAATTTTGGTTCTAATCACTCTAATATATTTGAGGTAAAGTCTATATATTCATTCTTATTTTATAATTTATTAATCATGTATAGTTCAGACTTTTTTTCTTATATTCAGGAATTTGATTCTTATGATGCCAATGAATTTAATAGAGTAAATAGAAAAACTGATCTTGAGCTATATCTAGATGAGCTAAGAGTAGATAGATCAACTGATATGGATTTGTTGAATTTCTAGAAAGCTTATGAAATCAGGTATCCAAACATGTTTACATGGTAAGGGATATATTATTTATTCCAATATCTACAGTTGTCTCAGAGTCTGCTTTTAGTATAGGAGGAAAAATATTAGATGAACATCGTAGTACAATGAACCCGAGTGCTCTTGAAGCTTTAGTTTGTTGTAAAGATTGGTTGTAGTATTAAATATTAATTATTATGTATATTATTTATTTGATTTCATTTCAAATTTCAAACTTTTCAATCTTTTTATCTTTTTTACACAGATTCGGCTAAGGATGATGATTTTATTAGAGTGGATTTTGCTACTAATGACATTATAGAGTAAAAGAGTAAAATATTGTGATCAACGAATAGCGTTTTATAAATCTTTATTAAAATTTTATTGTGACATGCATTATTATAATAACTTGATAATTGAACTTATTTATTTTGTAACAAATGATATACAATTCAATTTAGTAATATTGATTGTATTTTGCAATTAAGTACAATATATTTATTGTTCATTTTTTGTTTGTTTAATATTTATAATATTATCAATTTATAATTTTTAATAACATTAGTAAGTTTCGAAAAAACTTTTTAATTGCTCAATTTTCTTACGTACGATTAAATTATTTTTGGTGATTTTCGGATCATTTGGATGGATTCGGATTTTAACGAATCCATCGGATTGGATTCGGATTCGACAAAAAAATATTTTTGGATTTCGGATCGGATTTGGTTTCATTTTATTTTTTTGGATTGGTTTCGGATTTGATTAAATCCAGTCCAATCCAATCCATTGACACCATATTATTTACTATGGTC
Source organism: Utricularia reniformis (assembly GCA_009725065.1). Taxonomy (NCBI): domain Eukaryota; kingdom Viridiplantae; phylum Streptophyta; class Magnoliopsida; order Lamiales; family Lentibulariaceae; genus Utricularia; species Utricularia reniformis. Next base: position 545,135 of record RWGZ01000455.1, read on the forward strand.
CACATTCCCTCTTATAAACCAATTCATCCCACTTTTCATTTCCGATGTGAGACAAATTCCACTATTTCAACAATTGTAGACTTAATTAAGGATTCCTTCTCGTAATATTATTCGGAGTGACATACTCAAATTTTATAATGAGAAAAAAATACAATTATAAATGAAATGGAAGCAAGTGCATGTAGAATATGTCTAACAATGGATATGTGGACATCAGATAATCAAACAAAAGGATATATGGTAATTACAACTCACTTTATCGATGATAGTTGGATTATGCATAAAAGGATTTTAAGATATCTTAGTTTAACATTTTAAATTATGTATTGTTTCGATAATATTCATGTCTTTATTCTATTTTAATTTAATGTGTCTTATAGATTTTGTTACGTGCCAGCTCTGCATGATAAAGAAGACATTTGTGAGTATTTACTTAACTACTTGATTGATTGGAAGTTGATAGAAGAATATGCACAATTACTCTTGATAATTTTTCTATGAATACTGGAGTTATAGAATTGATCATTGATTGTCTTGGTAGTAATGCTTCGATGTTGAATGATATTTATGTACATATTTTGCGGGTGATGCTCATATTCTAAATTTTATTGTATAAGATTATTTATCCATAATTGAGACTCATATTGAAAAAATCTGTGAAAGTGTTGTATATTGGATACCAACTCCAAAAAGAAGGGAGAAGTTCGAAAACACATCTCGTTAACTTAAAGTATTGACATCTATAAAATTATCTTTAGATGTCAAAACTAGATGAAACTCAACATATATTATGCTTAAAAGTGATATACCTTATAAGAATGTTTTCTATAGATTGGAGCAAAGAGAACAAAAGTAATAAGTTAATTTGTTAGAAAATGATTGGTTGAATACATCTAACCTTTTTGAGAAGTTGAAGGTTTTTTATGAGCATACAAAATTGTTTTCGGGTATTTTATATGCATTATGCTTTCTTTGTATTTAATATGTTGAATTGTGATTATTGATTCTAAGTTCAAATTATCCTACGACAAATTTAGATTTTCCTCAATTATGTGACAAGACATCTAATATGAGAGATACATTTATGGAATATTGAAGCACAATACATGGTTGTTGTGGTAAAAAAGATCTATGTACCAACAGTCAATCGGTTCACAATAGAATGAACCCAGTTTTGATTTGTTTAGATTGGGGGAATGATTGTAAAATGCGGAATAAACAAAATACACATCGATTTAACGTGGAAAACCCCTAGAGAAAGGGAAAAAAACCACCGGACTAAGAGTTTGAAATGCTCTTAGTCGATATATTGATAAAACAGTTCAAAACTACAAACAGAGAAGGGTTATGAAAATGACTAAGGCAAGTAAGAAAGCGCATAGATGAAATTAGCAAAGTAATTGCTAATTCGCGCCTCCAATAGGTCTTATTGAGCTTGCCTTGAATCCCTGTATTTATAGAGGAGAAACGTGCATGGAAAATGCTTCGTAACCGCCTTTGACAAAGTCGTTTTCCCTTGACAGAAAACGTAGATAAACCCGAAGCGCGGAGAACGAGGGCAGACCCGGGGCGCACAAAACGTGCATGCCCAAAGCTCGCTGTAACCATATGGACCGATCCAAGAGATGGTTCCCCAAGCGTTGAGTCTTGTCCAACTCTAACATTCGCTCCTGATTGTCAATTGGGCCTACATGCTTCTTTAGCTAAGTGGGACTTCGGATCTTGTTATCTTCATTGGGCTAAACCCTTACCAAATGTTGGATTTTGGGTCTTCTAGATTCGTCTTCCATCACGTGGACTGACCCAAAATGGCTTGGGCCTTCCCAAGTTCAGGAGTTCTCATCAATTGTATTATGAGTGTTTCTTGTTTGTTGGATTCTAGGCATAAGACATATCTCTTAGAGTTTTATTATGACAAGTTTTATAGGGAAAAAAGTGATATTTATGTTGATGAAATTATAAATATTTGTTCAAGTTTGATTTTGGAGAATCAACTTTGAAAAAGAAACATTATGGAATGTGATTCAGTTAGCGTTCGATCAAATAATGGATACATGCAATTTTATGCTAATTTTGTGAAATCTAAGAGAACTAATAGAAAACCACAGTTCCTAAAATTATATTCGAGTAGTGGAATATTGACATATTCGATTATGAAAACCACAGTTCCTAAAATTATATTCAATCGACATATCAACCGGTAAGAAAACATAGTTCCTCATTGTGTATGTATGAATATCCTAGCAATATGTGTGTATTTTCATGCATCTTTTTTAAACATAACCTTTTTATTACAACTCTTGACAATAATGTCCAAAATTCAAGTTGCATAATAAGGTGGTTGAATCCATTAAACAACTCATTTCTNGTTGTGGTAAAAAAGATCTATGTACCAACAGTCAATCGGTTCACAATAGAATGAACCCAGTTTTGATTTGTTTAGATTGGGGGAATGATTGTAAAATGCGGAATAAACAAAATACACATCGATTTAACGTGGAAAACCCCTAGAGAAAGGGAAAAAAACCATTGGACTAAGAGTTTGAAATGCTCTTAGTCGATATATTGATAAAACAATTCAAAACTACAAACAGAGAAGGGTTATGAAAATGACTAAGGCAAGTAAGAAAGCGCATAGATGAAATTAGCAAAGTAATTGCTAATTCGCGCCTCCAATAGGTCTTATTGAGCTTGCCTTGAAGCCCTGTATTTATAGAGGAGAAACGTGCATGGAAAACGTTTCGTAACCGCCTTTGACAAAGTCGTTTTCCCTTGACAGAAAACGTGGATAAACCCGAAGCGCAGAGAACGAGGGCAGACCCGGGGCGCACAAAACGTGCATGCCCAAAGCTCGCTATAACCGTATGGACCGATCCAAGAGATGGGTCCCAAAGCGTTGAGTCTTGTCAACTCTAACATTCGCTCCTGATTGTCAATTGGGCCTACATGCTTCTTTTGCTAAGTGGGACTTCGGATCTTGTTATCTTCATTGGGCTAAACTCTTACCAAATGTTGGATTTTGGGTCTCCTGGATTCGTCTTCCATCACGTGGACTGACCCAAAATGGCTTGGGCCTTCTCAAGTTCATGAGTTCTCATCAATTGTATTATGAGTGTTTCTTGTTTGTTGGATTCTAGGCATAAGACATATCTCTTAGAGTTTTATTATGACAAGTTTTATAGGGAAAAAAGTGATATTTATGTTGATCAAATTATAAATATTTGTTCAAGTTTGATTTTGGAGAATCAACTTTGAAAAAGAAACATTTGTTGGGGATTAAACACGTGTGCGAACAACCTCGATAGATTAAGTAGAACCCAAGAATTAAAGCAAGGAGAAAACAACGACACAAGAAATTAACGTGGAAACCCGGAAAGGGGAAAAACCACGTGACCGGCGGAAACGGCCAAATTCACTATCATTCGAGAAGATTACAACACACACACACAAAGAGGAAATCCGGAATACAAGAGTATTGAAGTATATAACAATGAACCCTAAGACCCCTTTATATAGATGAGGTGGTTGAGATATTAAGGTAACAAACAAATATTCCTAATATTTGATCATATTTCCATATATGATTATTCATAATCAAATCATATATATGCGTCCATATATACTGATTTGATATGATATTATTTCCTTCAATATCTCTTTCCATAACTGCCGATATCTTTGACTAATGAGCCCCACCATATCTCAGTTCGGTCCTCGACCGATTGCCTCCANCACTGAGCGGATAAAATTGCTAGTCACCCCACCGTCACCATTGTTGACAATGGATAGAAGACACAATGAAAAAACCAACATCGAGACCTTCCACATATTTTCCTGACACAATTAGTATCAAAAGTCACTGGATTTAAGAAGAATTTTGTATAGCAGTTCAAAGCAATAAGCTCTAAATAAATCTACCCAATGGAAACCTCTGTTACTCCAATTTACACCTTATTCTCTAGGACTAATCCAATCAACTGAGCAAAAATAACGTAGTTTCCCAACACCAGCTTTTTTCCTCAGATTTCCATGCCAATAACATAAACACGAACCCAAATCAAACACATAAAACAGAATATTACCTGACCTGTAAATGAAAAACCGAGCCTTCTTGGGTTCAAAGTGAAGCAAACACAATTATTGAACGATCCCTGTAAAGCCAAGATAGCTAGGCAGCCAAAAATTATTATTATAATTTTTTTGGGTAATATGATAAATAATTATTTTTAAATTATACTTTGTTAAATATTTTAATTTTTAAAATAATTTCCATAATAATCTATGTTTATAAAGTAGTTGCTAAATTATACCATTAATGTTTTTATATCATATATTTGTTGATACATGAAATATTATACGTTATCGGAGTTTTGTCTAATAACTTTCGATATCAGGTTATAGGGTAAGATTAAGTTTTCAAGCTCATCCTTATAATAAGAATAGCATCATTCTTTTAATTTAAAAACCGAGAGGCAACATATGTTGTCATATTGGTCTAGACGTGAATTACAAGACGGTACCGGAATATAGTGTTAGATACCGATCAATACGTGAAATATTAGGCTGTACCAATGTTTTGTCCGATAACTCCTGGTATCGTGTTAGGTTTGGTGGGTATTTCTGTGTCTATCCTTAAAACACGAATAAACTCATTTTTTAACATAAAAATTAAATTTAGTATCGATCGATATACCAGCCTATACCAGTTATACGATCGGAATCGGTATCGCCCGTAATTTCATGTATCGATAGATATCTAACACTATAACTTGGTACATCTCGCTATTTCACGTATAGTCCGATATCAAAAACTATGTTAAAATATTATATCTAATATCTTGAACAATATAAGTTTTGTAATAAATTTTATGAAATATATAATAATATCACCTCATAATTCTTTATTATTTAATAAAAAATGGGCGGAAGATATTGAAGGTCCGAAAGTTTATATGACTTGAAAAATTTGGTGCTCAAAATTTTTTAATTTTGGCAAATCTTGTCCCCAATATTTTTGAATAGCAAAACTAGTTCTAAGACTTTGAGTTTTTGACAAAACCGGTCCTCATATTTCGTTAAATTGGGCAAATCCAATTCTCAAAGTTTAATAATATGTGTGAAAAAATTGGTTCTCAAATTTTGGAGACTATTTTTGACATATGTGGACTAAATTTGTCAAATTTGAAAACTTTGAAGACTATTTTTCTTAAAACATTCAATATATATGGACCATACAAAATTAAAGTTTAATAATTAAATTTATCAAAATGACTTAGTGACCACTTATTTTCTCAATATAAAAAATATTATTATATTTTATTTTGTAAAAATATTATTTAAATAATAATAAAAATAATTGTAATATTTTATTGACGTGTGTGTCAGTGTAACACAGAATTCAGCGTATGCCAACCGTACTGAACTTGATGTGTGTGTAATGCGTTATACCAAGGGAAAAATATCACTGTATCAATGTCAAAATATGTTTATTTGATTAATAATATTACTTTTTCTGTTTTTACTGCTTTAGCACCAGCGCATTATGTTTTGTAAATATAACACTGATTTGATTTAGATTTGATATTTTTTGTTTTATAATTAATTAAATGCATTAACTAATAACTCAATAGGAAGATTTCTCTTATTTTTTAATATGAAGAATCTTGAAAAAAGAAAACTTATTATTAATTAATATAACTGGACCTAGAACATCTCTAATGGACAAATATTAAATAATCAAATTAACATATATCATTTATCATATGTTCAAAAAATTATTGTATATTAAAATTCAACATATGAATTATCTGGGATTCATTCTGATATCTTTTGCCATGTTACATTTCACTTGCTAATAATCTATGTTACACGAGTGCTTGAAATTTGAGAATTTCACGCACTGGGTGCGAGTTAGGTGCTAGGGTGCACGGATTCACGCACCTTCACACATTTTTGTAAAAAGTTTTTATGAGAGTGGAATGATAAGAAGCAACGTGGAAACACTAATGGGTGTGAAAAAGAACTGTAGAGGTGACTGGAAGATTGTGAGAACAAGAAGTTAACAAATGTTAATTAATAATTTCATATTTCATTCGTAAATTATTTTAAAACTCATTATTTTTTACCGATTTGTGTATTTTGAAAATTTCTAATATTTATATTGATTATTTTATTATGTTGAATTTAATGCACCCTAAATCGGATACTTCTAAAATTATCGCACCTTGTACCCCCGTACCTCACACCTCAGCACCCGTATCCCGTACCCGTGTAAAATTATTTTATTGAATAATCAAACATATAACATTCATTCATCTTTTAATGAATAAAATTATTTTATTATTATATAATTGTAATATTTTACTTATATATTAATTTTTAAATTATTTTATAGTTAGACTATTAAAACAGTTTCCTAATAAAAGTTAAACTATTAAAATTGTCTAGTCAATCTAATCAGTGTTAGAATTAAAAGAAAAATAAGTTCAGTGACAAAAGTAGAAGAAATATTATTACAAAGACATTAACCTGACACAGCTATTATATCATAAAAATTCGTTCTTCTACTAGCGACTCCACAACATATTCCTGAGATTTCTTGTTTACATTACCGACAAGATCATCAAGATTATTAAATTAAGATCCATATTACTTGTTTAATTAGTTGCAATGTCTGCAGCTGCATTGATTGTTGTCCAAATCAACTTGAAAAATGTAAATGATAAAAAATCATATATTCCAAATTTAAAATAAATATTAATAAAATTAAATATCATTAATCATATACATTAAACAGTATAATTATAAATTATACAACTTTATCACATTATTTTTTCATGTCAATAAAAATATATAAGAATGACATTTACTCTTTATCACATTATTTTTTCAATAAAATATTTTTATTCACACATGAACTAATCTAAACCTATTCTTTAAAATCATAATTAAAATTTATCGGCTCATATATGACAGTGTGGTACTGGTATATTGATCGGTATGACTACAATGCTACAATTAAAATACAACATATGCAAGAAATAAAGTGACAGACAGGATGCATGCTAAGTGGTCAACCGAATTTAAGGTTGAATATTCAGATGAAATATTTTATCTTGCTTTGAGAGCTTGTATGTATAAGTCTCCTTATGTTACCAACACATGGCGCTTTCTCATTGGTTAAGTTTGTACATATCATTCAGGTTTTATGCATTGGTTTGGGCGAGGGAAAAAATTGGCAATAATAGTTTTTACTGTCCATTTTAGCATTATTTTTTTATTAGTATAATAGTGATGGATGTGTGATATGAGTGTTAATTCAAGAGTGCTCGGTATCTATCAATATAGAAATCAAGTTCATTCATTTCATTATTTTTTAATATAGGGAACTTGAGCTTGGTTTCTATGTTGATATAAATCGAGCTCAATGGTAGTTTTGATTTATTATTAGATAACATGTGTGGTTGTCGAAATATAATTGCTCACATCCTCTGCAAATACGTAGTGCGTTAATTTGATTCTACACTGCGAATGTTCAGTTCTGCTTTTATTTGAGTTTGATTGTCTGATTTGTGAGTTAAGGAATATTTGCTGGAGTTTGATTGTCTAATTTGTTAAAAAATTTCTCACATCCTCTGTAAATACGTAATGCGTTAATTTGATTATACACTTTTAGAATATTTTGCAAATATTCTAAAAGTTCTTTTACCTGTTAATAAGATAATCGATGAAATGAAATATATTATAATATTGGATTATATGAAAATATAATGTAATTATGCTTATTAAAGAACAATTTTCTATAATCTTTGGAATTTTCATCATGATCGGATAAATGGTAAATGATGAGAAACGATGATATTGTATAATGATAATTTATGTATTATGATTAAATAAAGTAATGTTATATTTAAATCTATGAAATGAATGTTGGGAAAATTCTCTCTTCCGAAGAAGAAAAGAATTACCGTTATCCATCGCCGAATCGAATTAATGCGATGAGAACCGAATGTAAATGAAAAAAGTATAAGACACAAGATTTACGTAGAAACCCAAAAGCGGGAAAAACCACGTGACCGATAAACCTCGATCGTGAACTCACTATCACAAGAAGAATATGATACAATATGTTACGCCCTAGATTAATTGATACAATTGTGTTCATGAGCCTCACTATTGTTAAAACGCGCGACTAATTTAAAACGAAGCAGAAACGCGCGATTGAACTAGTAAAATTGGCTAAGTGTTAAAACCCACGACTTTTCATACAAAAACGCGTGACATACTTAGGTTATTTTCCGAACAAATTCGATCTGCTTAATACGATGTCTTCCGGTTCCGCCCAATCCTCAAATCCTAACACATTGTCATCCGATTCCTCGGGCTCCTCATCCGATTTTAGGAGTTCAAGTTCGAGTTTATCGCCTTTTCCGCCTAGCACTTCAAACCTATATCCTTACTTTTTTGAATTAATCAGTCACCTTGAAAGTACTCTCGGTCCTCAAAGTTTTGCAATTAGAGCTCTGAAATCTTTTGATCAACCTTATAATATGCATGTTCAGAAGTGGAAATCCGTTGTAGAGAACTATCAGTTCCCTTCCGACTGTGTTTCATATTAGCCTCAACTCTCTGACCGGATTTTATGTCCACCAGTCGTCACTCACACTATCTGCCTTGAACATCTCGAATGCAGGCTCCGCTTTCCACTTCACCCTCTCATTGTGAAGCTCCTTACTAGTTTAAACATCCATTGTTCCAAATAAATACGAATTTCATCTCCTATGAAGTTGCCTTCATCATTTTCATGGAGACCGGCAGCATTTTACCGACTATCAACCGCTTTTTCGAGATCTTCCAAATTAGTACGGATATCCATTACGGTGCCCATGGTTCAATATTCTTCCACCTAAGACACTAGCAAAGCCCTTTTCCGTTTGCCACCCTTAAATTAAACCATGATTGGAAGAAGCACTTCTTCTTTGTCGCGGGTGTGGGCATTACTGACTTATCCCCTCTCAGTCTTCTGTGGCGAGTCCCGATCGAGGACTAGTCATTCTTACCAGAATCTTATTATCATATTCCACGGGCGATCCCTCCGAAGTCCTTGAGTCAAATGTTTCTTGCTTGTGTCGGACAGGATGATGTTGACTAGACTCCGCAATCTTTGTTTTACTCCCCGATCATGGTCGCCTTCGGGCTTCTCCAAGCTCCTCCCCACTTAAGTAGGGAACTGTTAGGTACCAACCTCGCGCCTTCACACCTGAACCGTCTCGATGAACCCTTTTTTTAATAGGAAAATAGCCATTTCGTTTAAATATAGATCCGACTTATAATCATCTTTCTATATCACTTAAATAATTTGTTTACTCGTGTAGATAAAATAATGGCTCCAGCTGAAGATCCATCCCGGTTAGCCGACAGGTTGAAATCACTCCGTGAACTAGTCTCGGAGACTGAAGACCTTATAGTAGAGATGTCGCTGGGACCTCGGAACAGAACTGCAGCCATTGAATTGGCGCTTAGTGTACAAGCCGTGGGGCCACTAAATGATGAGGTCCATCCCACGACTTCCCACTCCTTCCTTCGACAGTGCAGTCCCTTAAACAATGAGAAAATATACTGGTCCTTGAGGTTCCTGAAATTAATGAAGACCGACCCCAGTGGCTCGATAGTTGGAGTTCAATCCTGAGGATTCCACACCTGAACGGGAGATGCACGAGTTCGTTGCGGGGTTGATTGATGTTATCGGAGATGACGAGGAAGGAGAAATAAGCGGGGGTCGACCAATAGACTTACCAGTGGAAGAGGTGCCTCAGGTGGAAGGCCAAGTCTGGAACTGTCGGAGCCGACTAGGAAAAGTTGGTTAGATGCTAACTTCCTCGACGCCTTTCGGATCAGAGAGATCCCAAAACTCACCATAAAGGATTGGCTCGAGATGGGTCGTCAAGCCGGAGTCATTATGGTGAAGGATGAAGTAAGCGTCCGGATCTCGAAATCTGACCGAGTCTCTAATCGCCTGCCCTTGATTATTTCACCGACATCCAAACCTACCGCCATATGGTCGGGATAATCACACGGTGTTCACCAATTTTAGAATGTTGATGGGTCAAGCTGCGGCGATAAGTCGTATGGGGGGAGAGGTTTGTAATGGCCTTGATGTCTGCTAAGAAGTTAATGCAAAACCAGGGGGAGAAGCATGCTCAAGATATAGCGACGTTGAGGGCGGAACATAACCGGGCGATAGAACCTCTAACTCGAGGTCACATAAGTGAGCTAACGGAAATTGAGGCACTATTCATCGGAAAAGAGTTCGCTCTCCAAAAATCTGTGCGCACTTTAAAGGAGAATCTCAAGTATAGCATGGAAACATTGCAGAAAACTTACACCGAGAGTGAGGCGGAAATAAAAAGGCCAAGGATGAAAATGCTGCAAAAATTAAAGCCTTGGAAAAAGAGTGGAAGGAGAATGCAATCTATCATGCCCTAGTACATCTAGGGAGAAAGCCCAATCCCTCAAATCAACCGTCGACTTACTTAGTGAGAAAGCGTCTGTCATATCCTACTATATCTAATCCAATTTATTATCTTAATTTATTACACCAAATTTTCATAATACAAAGGCATGAGGCCGTGCAGTAAAACTCAGAACACAAGGCTCTAGATAAAACTCTTCGATAATACTAATTATTCTTTCATAGGAAGCTAATTTACATAAACATATACTAATTCACTAGTTTACATACATCATAAAATCGATACAAAGTTCTTACAAAATCACTAGGAAAAATGCTCCTTATCCTGATCCGATCTTGGCAGCGTCCAATATACTACTCATCTTCATTACTTGTGTACACTAGTTCATTGAATGGTTTCGAGAGTGATGAGAACAAACAAGATGTATAATAATGCAACAAGTACTATCAGATAAACATGAAACATAATACATAAACATAAGCATAAACATAAGAACATAATCTGCAGACTGTTTCTCTTATCATGTTAAATTTACCAGCATAACAGTCCTAGCCCCTGCCTTTATCCTTGGCTTACGCATCACCAAAAATCAAGGAACATAAGTCATGAGTCGTCTAGTATCATAAACGGACATAAAGTGTGACCAATTCATCGACATTTCCGACTTTCAGTCATACCTCACTCCTTAACATAAAATGATCTGATGTGATCACATAACTGAAATTGATGATCTAGATCATAACATGACTGAAACTATGTTCCTGACATGTTGTCAGAGTTGTGCATCCATAAACTCTCGAATTTTCACATAACATCACATAAACATATACATATTCTGAAATCATTCTGAAAAATTGCACAACAGTCTGTCAACACTGTAAACCTATGAGTTTATGAGAGCTTAGATGACATCCAAAAATCACATACAAATACTCATTTTAAAGCTAATTAACTTTTCTAGAAACGGATAAGAGAAACTATTTTCAAAAGAGCTCTCCAAGCATTCGAAAATAGACCTCTAACATGATGCTTTGACTGTAGAGATTAAACTGTACTGTTTCTGTAAATCATAAAATAACTTGATGGTCTGCTTTGGTTTTCTTAAAACGTAAAATTCCTCTGAAACTAGACACACAGAGGTTTCCAAGCATGTAAAAATCATAATCATACGACATCCTTAGAAATAACAGAAAAATTCGTAACATAAAGTAGTATAATGAATGCATATGAAATCTAACATATATGTTCTCTCAATCATTTCACTCACCTTCGTTTTCTTCCTGATTTCCCTCGTCTATAACTTTCAGAACTGACCTACAACTGCTGTAAAACCATCATTAGAACCATAATCAACTTCTAACTAACTTTGAAAATAATATTTCCCAATTTACTCTTCAAAATTCAGCTTGGTTTTGGGCTGCTGAAAAGTTGCGATTCTTGCTTGGTTCAAGCTGATCTAAAGACTCTAAAACATATTTAAATATCATGTCTATCCTTTGGCAAGTCAATGGATACGTGGAGCAAGGTTTAGCATCACCCAATCCTCCAATAAGATGATGCCAACACAAAACAATGAAATTAAAGGCAATTCTTTTGAATTGTCTAAAAAAATCATTTTTTCAACCTTATAACACTCTCATGTACCTTAATTATTGTTTTATGAGATGTCTAAGAATCCATAGTATCAAATTCTCCAGCTCTATTTGAAATTTTTGTCCCCAAAACTTAAAGACTTCACTGAAATATAAAATCTGGATTCTTGTCCTTAATATGAGCTTTTACTTCCCAAGTCGCCTCTTCTAGTCTGTGATGTTTCCATGCACCTTAACCATGGGTATTATCTTATTCCTTAACCTCGTTTCCTACCTGCCTTAAATATGTACAAGCGCTTCTTCATAAACCAAATTTTCATTAATCTCATCTAGATCATCTGTAAACATTGATGATCACTTGAGTGACAATTCCTCAATTACGAAACATGGAACACATAATGTATTCATTAATATATTTCAGGCAACATCAGCTGATAAGCTACTAATCCAATTCTCCTCTTAATCTGAAATGGTCCCATAAACTTTGGCTGCAATTTCCTGGTTTTCCCAAAACATACAACACCTTTAAATGGAGAGACTTTTATATATATCCAATCATTCCCCACAAACACTAATGGTCTTCTTCTTTTATCAGCCCACTCCTTATTTATGTCTTGTGTTTCTTTTAATTTCTTCTTATCACATCTAAATTTTCTTTGGCAACTGCTATCATATCAGGTCCTACAATATACTTTTCTCTTACTTCATCCCAATACAGAGGTGTTCTACAATTTCTGCCATACAAAGCTTAGTATGGTGCCATTCTTATGTTAGTGTGATAATTGTTATTATACGCAAATTCATCCAAAGTAAGGTATGGATCCCAATTTCCTTTGAATTGCAACACACAGCTTCGTAAATTATATTCCAACGTCTGTATTGTTCTTTCTGATTGAGGGTGATAAGCCAAACTGAAGTTCAACTTTGTTCCTAGCAGTTCTTGCAAACTAGTCCAAATCCTAGAAGTAAATCTTGGATCCCAATCGCTAACAATGCTTAATGGCACACCATGTAGTTTAATAATGAGCAGACTATCAGAAAGTTTGCAAGCTTATCCATACTATCAAAAAGTCTCATGGCAAATGAACAGACTTCATAAGTCGATCGACAAGAATCCAAATAGTATCATTCTTTCTGGTTGACCTCTGCAACCGAGTCACAAAATTCATGGTAATATGATCTCATTTCCATTCTGAAATGTCTAAGGGTTGTAACAATCCTCCAAGTCGTTGATGTTCCGCTTTTACTCTTTGACAAATGTCACACTTTGCCACAAACTGGGCTACATCTTTCTTAAGACCAGACCACCACAACTTCTGTTTCAGATCTATATACATTTTGTTACTTACTGGATTAACGGAGAAAGGTGGTCTATGAGCTTCCTAGAGTATTTTGTTTATCAATTCTGAGTCATTTGGTACCACATATCGATCGCCAAACATAATACAACTATCATTCCTGATGTGCAATTGTTTCTCTTTTCCATGTTGTATCATCTCTTTTAGTTTCGTTATCTCATCATCATCAGTCGACCTATATTTTTAGCTCAAAGAAGAAGAAGAAGTAGGTGAGAGTTCTAGCTCAAAGAAGAAGAAGTAGGGCGGCCTTACATTTTTTTTATAATCTCTCTTCCTTTTGTAACTTTATCGTTTTCGAATAACATTACTACAGATCTTTGGTTTTCCAAATAAAATATAACTCAGAATATTTGCGAACTCTAACTAAAATATTTAGAAATAATTTGGGGCTTTTTCTATAATCACCCGGATGACCGGATACGGATAATAACTTGCAAGGAGAGTTTTCGGCCCATTTTATGAATACTCCCGGCATATGATAATCTTTTGGTATGCCCAGATAAATAACTTCATACTTTTCAACAACAATCCAGGCTCTCCGATCAATGATAACCAGACATTCCTTGTCATTAGGCATCCTTACGATAGATAACTTCGGATATAACTAAGAGTCCTCAGTCACAATAAAATTTAGTTAAATATGTGCCATAAGGCAAATGTTTGATCACTTTCATCTTGGTTCTAAGTGAAATCCGTAAATAAGACTCCATGCTGATCCATCGGATAAAAATTCCTGCTATGGGGAGGATATTTTACAGTATTCGGTAACAACCAAGAATACCCGATAATAAATAATCTGAACTGATTCCACAAGGCCATCGCTGTAATGACCCCTCTGGGGTACGAGAGGGCACCTTAGGCGAATCCCAACATCGGCTATAGACGGGGAACGATCGCATGTTAAGTATAATGATTCGTCTTTCATTGCACGAGGTTTTTCCCTAGTAAAGTGGTAAGAATCACATTAGAACAGGAAAGTTAAGCGTTCTCACCTTGG